>JACEEZ010002548.1:102500-110000 GCA_016584305.1 Chionoecetes opilio | reverse complement strand
AGGCCAAAGTGAATAGAGATTTTATTTAGAGATTCTTAATTCCCTTGGCCTTGCTTTAACATACGCAATTTTTTTAGTGAATTTTTGATCTATTTTCTAAAGTATGTTTATCTATTACTCTTTCATATTGCCTTGCTCAGTGATATCATGACGCTGCCTGCCTTCTGCTCCCTTAACTTATCTAGCTCTCCCTCTTTCTCCTATTAATGTTTAAATCCATCTGACCATCCCTTTACGTTCCTCTTCTTCCCTTAATTAAACTTGCATTATTTCTCCTTAATTAAACTTGCATTATTTCTAAGGTGTGTGACATTCCTACCTGTGGTTCTACCTGCTTTTTTTTGTTTCTCTCTCTCTCTCTCTCTCTCTCTCTCTCTCTCTCTCTCTCTCTCTCTCTCTCTCATATACATACTTAGGTTGTAGAGATAAGACAATTCAGTGGTGATTGTGGTAAGAAAATATGGAATGAAGCAGAAACAATTATATAATATTTTTCCAAAGTTTCGACAATTGCCTTTATAGATTTTTTTCAATAGTCAAACCTAAAAAAACAAAATGCTTCTGCTTCATTTCGGTTATCTCGCCACTATCCCCATATGTATGCGTATATATGTATATGTATATGCGTATGTGTATATTCCCTCTTAGCCCGCCTCTCGAGAAGCAACAACAGTAGTATAGATAGAAACCATTCATTAAGTTACGCGTTCCCCACTTCTGCTCAGGCCGGAGAAAATTACACCCGCCGCCAAGTGTTCCGTGTCATCCAGTAACGAGGAAGCGAGACGTACTACCGCCTCCCGCAGCCAAGATTTACGACAGCGAAACGGCGGCGGTAGCGTCCTCTTGCTCGCCCGCCCGCCCGCCACTCCACCTATACCTCCCGACTCCGTAATCTCAAAGGCAGGGGAGGGAGTATAAGGATAAGATCATGAAGGGTCAGTAGGGGTCATTAGGGGTCAGCAGAGGATCAGGCTATTTAGTGACCCGAGTAACGATGCGGTTGAGGATCTTTTTTATTTCTGTTTGTTGTGTTTATGGTAATGATTGGGCTGGCGATGCACCCTGAAGCCCGGTATGCATAGCTGAGGGTGGCTGTCTTAGGGGTGCATTTGGGCTTGTTTTGGGCTGGACTTAGCTAGGCGAGACAGCCCGGAAGAAAAACGTGAGGTAAAACAATACATTCGATTGTCTATCAGGTTTGCTGGTAAAAAAAGGTGAGGAAGAGGCGAAGAAACGTGAGGAAAAGATGGGTGTGGTGAGGACAAGGCAGCCGAGTGGGTATATAGGTAGGGCGTGTGAGCAAAGGCGAGAACGAAGGTTGAGGTGTTGAGTAAGGGCGCGGCGGGGACGAGGCTAAAGGGCACAAAGGGAGGCATGGGACGGCGTTAGTGATGATCCTTCAAGCCTTTGTTACCGTGCGGCGGGACTGACGGGCAAGGAATGGTATACGAGCACTCATTCTTTTCGCGACTAAAATAGAACAATAACTGCTAAGTGATAAAACAATAGAAAAAAAAGGTGCACATAGAAATAAATCCTAGGCAATTGGTACAGAAATATTATCATCTCATGGACATTAACATTTTTTTCATTTTTTTTTCCCTAGACCATAATTGTAGACTCTTGAGATGACTAGCAAGGCAAAACACGCACACGGACGCAGCGGTGTCATGACGCACGCCCATCCCCGTGTTCCCGTCTTGCGCGCCTCCACACATTGCCACGCCTGATAAGCCGCCAGTCTTACGGGGCTTTGGGTGCTACAAGTTTATAGGTTTATTAAGAAAAGGGGGGGGGGTGTACGAGAATAAAAGAACAAGGTTGAAAAGCTCCCGGGCGATTTGGGTGCTGTAACACGCTCTTACAAAAGGTTGAGGCGTGTGGTTGTCTGTCTGGTTGTCTTCCGAAGGGCAGATTATCGCCGCCGCCGCCACCTCGCTGACCCCTTGCCCGCGTGACGACCGACTCGCCAGATTGAATATTAATGTTGAGCCGAACAACTGTGTCACCCGCTAACTTGCGCCAAACACGACCATTTGCCAGGTGGTGTAGGTGAAAAGAGGGGAGGGATGCCTTCTCCCTGCCTCCCCCTCCCCGGCACCCTCTGTCTTGCCGCGCCCATTGTTCCGCCGTGGGAGAGCTGCGGCGGGGGCGTGAGCCATGATAAGCCTGCGGGAAGCCCACACCCACCCACACGCGTGCCCCCACACCGCCAACTCGCCCACACTTATTTTCTTCACTCAAGTTCTCCTTCCCATCCACTTGGTGCCACACGCTGCTCCACATCCGCCTGCATGCCGCCCACGTATCTCCCGCCCACACAGACCTGCACCTCATGCACCAACGCCGCTAACATCGCCACACTCAGGTTATGAAACTCTCCCTCAGCCCCGCATCGTTTTGATCATTACCACGCACACCACTCGCGAGAGTTCGAGATTTATACGTAAAAGTAGACACATTAAGAAATAATATATATATATATATATATATATATATATATATATATATATATATATATATATATATATATATATATACGCACACGCACACATATTATTGAAACTTACTGTTGAATAATGTTCACGCTGCTTGATATTCGACCTTCTAAATACTATAAACCGAGCCAGATATAGCCCAGAAATTAGTTCGGAATACAAATTACAAGGGAGGAAATGAAGTATCACGAGCAGAAATAGATTCATAGATAAATCAGAATGTTAAAGATAAGCGAAAGGAACATTTGTTAACGGAATACAAAATGGCAATTTTTTTTTACTAAAAGCACATGTACTATGTTCGCTGCCAAAATGACGTCAGGCGGCTGCAAAGGGACGCCGCCCTGTGCAGCGCATTATGAGTGTTACGTTATAGGTATTGAGGGAGGGTCAGCGATGAGGTGGCGGCGGGAAGGGCAGGGTGGGCAGGTAGGTTTGCACAGCGCACGTCGCCCCCATGCAGGGCTCGCGGGGCCGCACGCTGGAAGGGTTACCGAGATGGGCCGCTGATCCATGGCCTTGGTAAACAACACTGTATTGTAATGCGCTTTATCTGCCACGTAAATCCTGAACCCTTATCCGATTTCTTTATTGTTATTATCATTATTATTATTATTATTATCATATTATTATTACCTTTTTTGCTGATCATGTTATTATTATTTCATTATGTTGTGACTCTCTTTAGCATCTCTCTGGTCTCTCTGGGCGTCTAGGTCTCTCTATTATTACAATTATTGCTGTTCGCGTTGTTATTATTTCACTATGGTGTGGGTGTCTTCAGGCAAGACACACGAGCATGAAGCCGCGTCCCTTCTCACCCGTAAGTTCCTGGAAACATTCCTACATGTCGGGCGCGGGCTGGGGTGACGCGCCCTCCTTCGTGTCCCCCCCCACCCCTCCCCTCTCTCCCCCTCCCGCCGAAGGGTCGCCCCCAGCAGCAGCGGCCCGAGTCACGTCCCTGCGGCCCCGCCAGACGCCATCAGCACATCCCGCTCGTGTGCCGCCCTGTAATTTATGATCCTATTTATTTGTATCAAGTCGAACACTATTTTGCTCCTATGTTTTCCATGTATCGAATTGCATTTTCTTCCCGCAATGTTGTGTCGCATGGAATATTGATGTTGGCATATTGCATTACATATCGCAATATTTATCAACGTTATGATGCCTCTGTTTTTATGTTTTTACTCCTCCGCCGTCATCACACGAGGCTCCTATATTGACGACACGTGGTTTATTTTGTTTTGCAGTTCTCTTCCACAGCATTGGTTTCTGTTTAACGTAACGAGAGGAACCACCACCACCACCACCAGTCCCGTCGCCGCCGTCGCTATACCACCGCGCACGTATTTTCGCCGCTGAACAAGCCCACCACTTGTGTTGCCCGTTATCCACTGGCCTGGCTTTACTTTGTCTACGTCGCTTCCCTTAAACTGTATGGGGGAGCTTTAATGTTACCCTGCTACATTACTTTCTATATTGTGTACCTAAGGTGGTGAGTGTAGAGGACGGTGGAATTATATATTATTACTCGTCTGGCAGTATAGCGATCGAATATTTATGGAGTAACGAATTTACCACACACTTCATGCAAATATTTATTGCTTAACAGAACTATAAGCTTCTCTTACATGAGTTAAACTATAAAGTGAGGCTTCGTTTTTTTTGGCGTTCTTAGTCACAGCTTCTCATTATGATTAAGTTTTGTATACGTTGCCGTCGAACCTTTGTTTATTCATTATTAATTTGCAAATATTTATTGGGTAGCAAATTTTTAAGCTAACAGGAATGAAATTGAATTGAGGCTTAGTATCTTTCGCCGTTCTCAGCCACAGTTTTTCTTGTATACATTGCCGTCGAACCTTTGTTGTTAAATTAATTTTGAGTCTTGTTAGGTATATATCTATAGGAGACATTACAGACATTAGGAAGGAAGGTTGATGGGGAAAATATAGAGGGACGTTACCATAATATCGGCATCCTAAAGTCTTGTTGCCGTCAAACCTATGTTGTTTGATTAATTTTGAGTCTTGTGTGGTGTGGTAGGAGACATTACATACTTAGGAAGGAAGGTTGATGGGGAATATAGAGGAACATTACCAAGATATCGGCATCCTAGAGGAGAGTTTAAGCGCCGGGGAGGTGGAGGCAGGCACTGTGTTGGGTGTTTGTGGGAGTGTGAGGGCACGGTGGCGGCGGATCGTGGCTCACTCAGGCTAACTGGACGATTGTTGAGCAATTATACTCTTAACTGTGCCTTTTGTGTGCTCCCCTACTGACGAAGGGGAGGAAGTGGGAGAGAGAAGACCGTGGGATGGATGGAAAGAGTAATATACAGTAGGGAATATAAGTAAAATAATAAGAATATAAATAGATAGCGACAAATTTAAGTGATATGAACATTGAACATTTACTTTTTCATTTGCGTGTTTAAATTTCTCATAAAATCCTCTCATTATTGAAGTTATTACTGATACCATTATTGTATGTTGAGAGAAAATGTATTCATGTAAAATAATGCAAGACTTTAAATTTGCATCAAGGATTATTTAACAAGAGGCTTAATGTTTGCATGTGGGATTAGTGGAATGTGGTATAGGGGATGTTATGTTCTCAGCCCACCGACGCCACGCCCGTCAGCCCACGCCCACAGCCCTACCAGTGTTCCTGCCCACGCCTGCCCTTGGCCTGGCACTCATGGGCACTCAAACAACTCACGCACATGCACTACATCAACACACACACACACACACACACCACATAGACACGCACATACGTAAATACATCCATTAACAAGGAAATTATTGCGCTTATTTTTTTTTTTTTTAGGTTTATAGTTATTTCCCTTGTTTTCGGCGTGCCCTCATTGTCTTCATCCCAGTCCTTCATGTGATACCAAGGCAGATAAACACGATGAATTACATAAAAGTAGCTGCAGTAAGGAACATAGCAAAATGTTTAATGAATATACCAAAAAATAACCGTAGTGATAATAGAAGAAGGACTGAGGAGGAAAAAAAGAGAATCAGCAGCGGTGTATCAATTTAGACAAAAGGAGTAAAGGGCAACCGTGGTGTGGAAGTCGTTTTGTGATAGTGCGGGAGGAAGGACGAGGAGGAGCGGCCGGCTGGGATGAATGACAGGAAGGACAAGCAAGGAAAGGTTAGAGGTTAGTGAGGAAAGACTGTGAGATGTGAGTGGAGGATAACAAAAGCTTCCTCTGCCATCCTCTGCCATCCGCAACCATTCTGCTCCAGCTCGGTGTGGAGTTATACGCGCGTCTCTCCTGCATATATCAAACTTTCTTCTGTTTATTTATGAAAATGGGCTTCAATGAATTTTTAATACGGGAGATTGGTGTGCAAGGAAGTGCTGGCGGCGTGAACAGCGTGACAGAATGCATAGTCGAGGTAGACATGCTTGAATGCCTGATTGAGGAAACAATGAGAATGAGCACATTGCTCACCTCACTTATTACAATTGATGACAAGAACAATGAACACAGTGTCCTGAATGCAAGGAAAATTCCCCGAGGTGGTGGAAGGGAGGAGGGAGGAAGAGGCGTGTCCCGGCAGCTGGGAACTCACGTCTTGAGATGCTAAATGATGCACAAGTGAGCTTCAACACACAGTCAACATGCAACATTTTAAGGTCAGAGTCTGGGATGGTGCGAGGGGGCGGGGCGGTGCTGCCTCTCATGCCTGAAGCACCGGCGACCCATCCGCCACCCTGGCATGGCAATTACGTCTTATAGGAGGCAGGTCTCTCGTGAATGTTGTCAAACAAGACATCTTCAAAAACACAAACAGAAGCCCCGGCGCAGGCAACCGCCGGGATGGGAGGAAGAAAGAGAGACCTGCAGAACATGAGATACTGACCGTCGACGGAGGGCGAGGGGCACTGCGAGGTGAGGTAAGAGCCCATGGTGGGGTAGGCCGGGTACGAGGTCTGCGAGTGATACATGGGCGGGAAGCTGTAGTTCGGAGGATTGTAGCCCGGTGTAGGGGGCTGTTGGTAGCCAAGGGGCTGCGCGTAAGGCGGCGTATGGGCCATGGTGGCCAGCCCCTGTTGGGGCAGGTCCATGTATTTTGAGGCCAGGTCCTGGTCCGGCATGGTAGCGGTCTCGGCAGAAGCCAGTTTGGTGGGTTATGTGAGTCCGACGGTGCACGGTACAGACGAAGCAGCACACGGGTGCGGGGTACGCGGCACACAGCACTTCGATGGTGAGTCACCAACACAGGGGCGACGCCTCGCCTCACAGCCCCGCCAACACTCCTGATACACTCTACAGTACTTAGCTTCACTGCAGAGCTGATACTTGTGTGTGCGTCTAATCCCTCAAGGTAACAACTATCAACCCTGGAGCCGCCGCCACGCCCCCATACACGAGCTCTCCACCCTGATTGGCTGGCGGGGCGTGCGGGAGCCTGTTGAGAGCGATGACGTCGCCGCACCCGGCTCTACTGGAACCCCTGCCACCAATCGCGTCCCCCCGTCGCCGCCAGAGCCCCGCCCATTCCAGGCGGCTCCTGGAAGTCATGCAACGGCTGCTGCTGTGCTTGACAGGTAAAGCTGAGACGAGAAATAGAACACACAAGTTATAACTCGCACTTGAAACTATTTCATATAAACTATATATTGAATTCAGCTAGTAATTGTGATGCAATTGAAGCTTTGAAAACTTGGTTTTAATTTATTTCATAATTAAGTCTTAGTGGAGGTGTCTTCGTATCCAACGCTAAGGCCTGACGGGAGCGGCCGCGAGGCGGTGATGGACCAGCCGTCAGCCACACACTCACTCTTTTTCCCTCCTCCACTACCGCCAACGCCTCCACCATTATATCGAGGAAACTCGATAAACGTGGAAATTCGTAAACTACAATGGTGTTGACATTTTCTTTAGCGTATCGTTGAATGTTTTAGGTCGGCAGAGTCGGAGCAGCTGGGTGATGAAGGAGCAAGCAGCCATAACCCCAGGGCCACTCAGAGCCCCTCC
>JACEEZ010002548.1:95000-97500 GCA_016584305.1 Chionoecetes opilio | reverse complement strand
TCCCGTTATTTTTCTGTTTTATTTTATTTTATTTCCAGCGTTGCAAAACACACTCGTCATACATACATAGTTGTTACCATTTTTACCTATTCATTTTTTTTCACTTTTTTTTTTTGTAGCAGCATCTGTTGGCCGTCGGATCGCAGTCCACAGTTTTGGGGAACGGGAAAAAAAACATGTACTTCTTGTTTTTCTGCAATATTCCAATTTTGTATATTTCCCCTCTGGCGTGTTCGACGGACTGGCGATTTCGGTTTCATTTTCGGTATTTTTGCGTCAATTTCCCCGAATGTGTTGAGGGAGAAAGCGACCGGTATAGCTGGAGCAAACTTTTTTCTCTTTTTTTTATTTTTAGACGTCTATATTTTTGTATTGTTTACGTTGGAAAAATAAAACTACACCTGTCGGGCATTACTGTAAAGGGAAAGAAGAAGAAGGAAAAAAATAGATATAATGGCGGTGAATAAGCATTGATTTCTTGAAGGCGAGGAGGATTGCGTGTGTGGCCGCGGCGCTTGTGGGGAATAAACTGTATTTTTTATGGGTGTTTATGTAGAGGGGTTTTGAAACACACACACACACACAGCAACACACACACACACACACACACACAGACACACACAGCACACACACACCCCACACACCACACACACACACACACACACACACACACCCCACACACACACACACACACACACACAGACACACACACACACACACACACACACACACACACACACACACTCACACACACATACACACACACACACATACATACACACACATACACACACACACACATATTGAAAGTTCATCGAAACAATATTATAAACACTTGTCACAGGACGCAGTTTATCATTACCTTGAACATTCTAACGAGACAGAGAGAGAGAGAGAGAGAGAGAGAGAGAGAGAGAGAGAGAGAGAGAGAGAGAGAGAGAGAGAGAGAGAGAGAGAGAGAGAGAGAGAGAGAGAGAGAGAGAGAGACACACACACACACACACACACAAGGGAGGGAGGTGGCAGGTGGGGCGGAACCAAGCACTTCCGGTTTATGCAAATGTTATCTTTTACCTCCATTCTTGACGAGTGGTGGCGGTGGTGTACGTGGTTGTGCCGTACCCGCGATGTGTTGTACGTACCGTGGAGTGCAGTGCTGCCGTACTTGCGTGGGCTCGTACACCTGTTCTAGGTACTCCAGGTGTTGTACTGGATGCATGTGTACCATACCTGTCTATAGAGTACACCGTATACCTTGATGTATGCACGGTTTGTATACATTTTATTTTTTATCATTATTATTTTTACATCACAAAGGACTGGCCAAGGGGAGAAAATAAAGAAGTACCAAAAATTTTACCCGCTTAGTTGCCAGTCCCTATAAAGAAGATAGTAAGAGATTTATTACTGGAAAACGTTTTGTGTCACTGCTACATAAATTCGTTAATACTAAGTACTCGTGTTGATATTTTTTTACGATTATATAATTATCGACTCTTAAAACATGCCTAGATTTATAGCACTCATTGTCTCAGCGAGGCAGCATATAGGGTGCCTTAACAATGATTAATTGAACTCATAAAATCTTGCTTAATATCAGGAGCTACACATTAAGTCCTTTTTAAAGTCGCCTACACTTATTATCAAAGTAACGTAAGAAAAAAATCTGAGTTATGTCCACGGAACACTCATCAAACTGGTGACTGTTTTGACGGTGTTTAAATGTTTGTTTTTATCGTAGTGTCTCTTGGGGGCGCTCATTCCACTGCGCAATGTCCTTGGTGTGGAACTATTCACTACATTCCAGCTGTGTGGCAACCCGTCTTTCATCCCTTTTTCACGCACGGATTCGCCTCATGAGTTGTTAGTTTACCAGTTTAACGAACGAGAAAATCTTTTATATGTTTTTGATCTTCATTTGGATTTTTTTGGTGACGTTTTATTCTTTTCTTTAATACACATGAAGTATTTTTCTCTTTGTTGAATGATCTAGAATTTTACAGTTATCTTCATGAGGTCCAAAAATAACTGTAAACTGCTTTCTGTCTATAGACCTGTTGAACAAGATTTTTCCTTTTATCCTTTAGTAATATTCTTTTTAATCAAGGATATTACTGTACCCTTATTTATATGATACAGTGTGTATCCCTCCATTGCACTACCCATAATGATTGTCTGGCTGGATTTAAAAAAAACTAAAAATCCGATGTTTAATGTTGTATACTAAAAAAATTTAAATGAATTTGTAATGCTATGTAATGTTCCACCCTATGTAAATTATTTTTTTATTTGTTTATTTATTATTTCCTTTTTTCTTTTTTCTTTTCTCTATTTGGCATTTCTCTTTTTTGTCTGGTCTGATTCAAGAAAATATTCTGTATGACTAAATTCACGTTATCCCTTCACAGCTTCGTCAATTCTCAGTTATCCCGCTGCAGATGTTGAAACTGTATAATGCGGTGCCACGTCAGTCACATTTTATATAAAGTATAGTAAGCTG
>JACEEZ010002548.1:72500-90000 GCA_016584305.1 Chionoecetes opilio | reverse complement strand
TATGAACGTGGTGATCAAATCTTATCTTTAGCGTTACCTAAAAATAAGGATTTACACGATCATCAGTACTTCGCCTTTACACCAACTCGTCCTCTTTGCATCCCACCCTCTCATGCATTTGTCCCTCCTCCTCCTCCTCTTCCTCTTCCTCTTCCTCTTCCTCTTCCTCTTCCTCCTCCTCCTCCTCCTCCTCCTCCTCCTCCTCCTCCTCCTCCTCCTCCTCCTCCTCCTCCTCCTCCTCTTCCTCCTCCTCCTCCTCCTCTTTCTTGCCCGTCTCGGCTGGAGGGATTGGGGGTTGGGGAAGTCTTCGCCTTTATTATCCTATGTCTCTCACTTCAGATTGGATAGTAAAGTTCATCACAAACAGCTTCGGAAGGACCAACACGTCACCTGTTGTTTGTTCCTCCTTTGTGATCCTTTGTGTTCCTGTATTCCTATGTGCCTCCTTCTACTCTAAATAACAGACTTCACCTTCACCAAGAAAGATTGAACACATTGCAGCATAAGTATGTATTTTTAATGTCTTCTTCCCCATTAATCTCTTCTCTTCTACGTCTTCATCACTAATTATCATCTGTATATTCTTTTCTCTATGTCATTTTTTCTTAATTCTCACATTGTCTCTTTGCCTTCTTACTATTCCTCCTGCTATTCCACGTCCTCCTTCTCCTCTTCCTCCTCCTTTTTACCTCCTATTCCTTTTCCTCCACCTTCTCTCCTTCCTCCTTCTCCTTCTCCTTACCATTACACATTCTTAATATTCCACTATGCTATTTCACTACTTCATTCTCCTCTTTCTTCTCCTTTTTACCTCCTATTCCTTTTCCTCCACCTTCCTCCTTCTCCTCCTTCTTTCTTCTCCTTCTCCTTACCACAACACATTCCCACATATATTTCAGTCAAGTCTAGAAGGAGGGCGGCAAGATCGGGAGAGCATGCCTTTTGTCCATCTATTGTGGCGTCTATTGTGCTTTCTATCGTGGGTGTATTGTGCAGCGTGACACGATAATAGAGGCGGCAGAATGGGAGGCAGCAGGAACCTGGTCACTGATTTCACGGTGTGTTGCTGTACCGTCACAATAACCTCTCTCCCTCCCTCTCCTACTCCCCCTCTCCCTCCTTTCCCTTCCCTCCTTCCCTGTTCTTGCCTACCTGGCCTCCTATCTTTCCTTCCCGAGTCCCGACCTCCCTTCTTCTCCTCCTTCTTCTCTCTCACTCTCTGGTTCTCTTGGCGTGGTCCTGTCTTCGCTACTAAACCAGGCCGGCTGTCCACACTCACCCTCCTGTCCACGTCTGTTGTGTTGCCAGCCTCCTCTTCTGTCTCCGTCTCCTTTCTCGGCCTCTCTTGTGCTCCCTGTCTCACCGTCTGTCTGTCTGTCCCTGTCTGTTTGTCTACATCGTCTGTTGTTTGTCTTTCCCTGTCTCACCGTCTGTGTAGCTAGGTATGTTTTCTTTCTTCTTGCATATACAGTTTCTTTTCCTTTTCTCAGACCTTCATCCCGTCCTCCTTTTTCTGCCTGTTTTCGGTGCCTGGAAAAGGTTAGAGTTTCTCCCTTATCTATTGCTTCTTCCTCCTTTTTTTTCCTCATCTTCTTCCTCTTCCTCTTCTTTTGCCTCCAAGTGTGACCTCCCTGCCCTACTTTTCTGCTAATAAGAATTGTGAATCATGTGCTAATATATTATCTCTGCTTGACTTCTGCTATTTCTGTGGTTCTATATTCCAGCTCCTCCTCCTCCTCCTCCTCCTCCTCCTCCTCCTCCTCCTCCGTCTCCATTGCTCCATTGCCGCCGCCTACTCCTCCCTCCTCTTTCCCTTTCTTCTTCTCCTTCTCTTCTTCCTCCTCCTCCATTTCCTCCTTCTCTTCCCACTCCGCCTCCCTCCTCTCTCCTCTTTCCTCCTCCTCTCCTCCTCTCCTCCTCCTCCTCCTCCTCCTCCTCCTCCTCCTCCTCCGCCTCCTCCTCCTCCTCCTCCTCCTCCTCCTCCTCCTCCTCCTCCTCCTCCTCCTCCTCCTCCTCCTTTGTTGCATTCCTCTACCGTGACTAACTCAAGGAAGATTTTTCTTTTTCTTCTGCGATCTATATAATTTTTTTTTTTTTGTCAGATCTATATGAGGTCTGATACTTTTTTTTTTTTTTGTGTTGTGTGTGTGTTTGATTATTTGTTTGTGTGTGTGTGTATGGAGGGTTTATTGGTTTTCTATATCATGTAATACGTAGTAAATAAAGTCACGATGCATATTTCCTACTTGCAATACCTTGGTTTATGCAGGTACCTCTAAAGGGGCAGTAATGCACACATGAACACCAGATGAATCAATATTTTTGTGATCCTTAATTCGACTAGACATTCTTTCTTCCCTCGAGAGACGCCACCAAGCAGCTCCTTCCCGGGGACATGTGAGTCAAATGTCCTTGAATGCTGCATGAAGAGCGTGCCTTTGGACCTGTTGCTTCAATGTCACGTGCGGCACAACGAGGCTCCTCCGCCACGCTCTTCCCTGATCCGCTTTTGTGGCGATGAAGAGATAAGAATGCGGGAAGGTAGCCACTTTTTTATGTATTATAGCCTTATGGAGAAGCAATTAACGCCTCACTTACCCTTCCTCGGCCCATCCCACAGCGCCCAGCTTTCTCCAGAACTGCCCCTAAAGAATAAGGGTCAGAAGTGCCTGAGGGCCTCGCCGCCGCACACACTGTAATAACTCCTTAAAGAGGTAACACAATGTCCCGTCTCCCGGGTCCCGGCCGCCAAGCGAGTGTCTTTGTCCCGCCTTCAGGACCGCCAAGGTAAAAAATGATTCACACAAATCTTCCACACGACCCACAAGGCGTAGGACTCCTCCCTCCCGCCGCCTCACTCCCGCCCTTACGTTCCCTTGCCCTTAACACCCTGGGAGAGTCACGCAGGGGAGTCTGCTACCACCCCGCCCTGACCTCCCACAGGACTATTCAGCGCCTTGAGGGAACTGCCCCGCTGCGACCACCATCTTGGAATTACATAATGTGTCCTTGTTCTAACTGGCCTCCCAGGTGGTGGCGGCGTGGCGGTGGTGAGGAGTTATTGCATGAATCGATGAAATTGTAGTTATTAGTGGTGTACAAAGAAGGCAGGATGTGTAAAAAAGAATACATGGAGAGAGGTAGAGACTCGCATTTGTGGCCGCTAGATGGGTTAATATATCAAGGGAACAATTAGTTTTGTCTTTTTTCTTTTATATTAGGGTTCTTAACTTTAGGTATCTATGATGTAATGTGTGTGTGTGGGTGTGTGTGTGTGTGTGTGTGTGTGTGTGTGTGTGTGGGTGTGTGTGTGTGTGTGGGTGGGTGTGTGTGTGTGTCGGGCAGGCGTGGGCGGGTGGGCGGTGGGTGGTCGCCTGCCTGCTGACGGACGGTAAACAGTTCTTTGTGCGGCTTTGCGGGTGATTGACGGACGGGAACAATTTCTCCATCACTCGCTTTTTTTCTCTTTGGAGGTTTACCCGCTCAAGTGGCCGGTTTTGTGCTCTGGTTTGTAGGGTCGAAGGGAACGATTGACTTGTTTTTCCTTTCTTGCTTTCCTTCTTTTTCTTTTCCCTGGGTTTATTAAGGTTTTAGGGGTTTTTCCCATGAGGAGTGACAGTGGGTGGGTTGGAGGTTTTTGTCAAGGTTATTATGTGGCGAGGACTATGAGGTTTGGTTTGGTGGTTACTATAACTACTAACTACCTCTACTAACTACCTCTACTACTACTACTACTACTACTACTACTACTACTACTACTACTACTACTACTACTACGACTACGACTACGACTACTACTACTACTACTACTACTACTACTACTACTACCACTACCACCACTACTACTACTACTACTACTACTACTACGACTACTACTACCACTACTACTACCACTACTACTACTACTACTACTACTACTACTACTACTACTACTACTACGACTACTACTACCACTACTACTACCACTACTACTACTACTACTACTACTACTACCACTACTACTACTACTACTACTACTACTACTACTACTACTACTACTACTACTACTACTACTACTACTACTACCACTACTACTACTACTACTACTACTACTACTACTACTACTTATAACAGTCTTGTATTGTTATGTTTGAAGCTCTATTGTGTGACATTCTGAGCATAGGGACGAGGAAATACGCATACAAAGGCGTTGGATGAAAAACTAGAAAGAAACTTGATAAGAAAACTAGAAAGAAACTTGATAAGAAAACTAGAAAGAAACTTGATAAGACAAAACTAGGAAGAAACTTGATAAGACAAAACTAGGAAGAAACTTGATTAGACAAAACTAGGAAGAAACTTAAGGCAGAACTAGAAAGAAACTTGATAAGAAAACTAGAAAGAAACTTGATAAGACAAAACTAGGAAGAAACTTGATAAGACAAAACTAGGAAGAAACTTGATTAGACAAAACTAGGAAGAAACTTAAGGCAGAACTAGAAAGAAACTTGATAAGAAACTAGAAAGAAACTTGATAAGACAAAACTAGGAAGAAACTTGATAAGACAAAACTAGGAAGAAACTTGATTAGACAAAACTAGGAAGAAACTTGATTAGACAAAACTAGGAAGAAACTTGATAAGACAAAACTAGAAAGAAACTTGATGAGACAAAACTAGGAAGAAACTTGATGAGACAAAACTAGGAAGAAACTTGATAAGACAAAACTAGAAAGAAACTTGATAAGAAAACTAGAAAGAAACTTGATAAGACAAAACTAGAAAGAAACTTGATGAGACAAAACTAGAAAGAAACTTGATAAGACAAAACTAGAAAGAAACTTAAGGCAGAACTAGAAAGAAACTTGATAAGAAAACTAGAAAGAAACTTGATAAGACAAAACTAGGAAGAAACTTGATAAGACAAAACTAGGAAGAAACTTGATTAGACAAAACTAGGAAGAAACTTAAGGCAGAACTAGAAAGAAACTTGATAAGAAAACTAGAAAGAAACTTGATAAGACAAAACTAGGAAGAAACTTGATAAGACAAAACTAGGAAGAAACTTGATTAGACAAAACTAGGAAGAAACTTGATTAGACAAAACTAGGAAGAAACTTGATAAGACAAAACTAGAAAGAAACTTGATGAGACAAAACTAGGAAGAAACTTGATGAGACAAAACTAGGAAGAAACTTGATAAGACAAAACTAGAAAGAAACTTGATAAGAAAACTAGAAAGAAACTTGATAAGACAAAACTAGAAAGAAACTTGATGAGACAAAACTAGAAAGAAACTTGATAAGACAAAACTAGAAAGAAACTTGATAAGACAAAACTAGAAAGAAACTTAAGGCAGAACTAGAAAGAAACTTGATAATAAAACTAGAAAGAAACTTGATAAGACAAAACTAGAAAGAAACTTGATAAGAAAACTAGGAAGAAACTTGATAAGACAAAACTAGAAAGAAACTTGATAAGAAAACTTGGAAGAAACTTGATAAGACAAAACTAGAAAGAAACTTAAGGCAGAACTAGAAAGAAACTTGATAGGACAAAACTAGAAAGAAAATTGATAAGACAAAACTAGAAAGAAACTTGATAAGAAAACTAGAAAGAAACTTGATAAGACAAAACTAGAAAGAAACTTAATAAGACAAAACTAGAAAAAACCTTGATAAGAAAACTAGAAAGAAACTTGATAAGAAAACTAGAAAGAAACTTGATAAGACAAAACTAGGAAGAAACTTGATAAGACAAAACTAGAAAGAAACTTGATAAGACAAAACTAGAAAGAAACTTGATAAGAAAACTAGAAAGAAACTTGATAAGACAAAACTAGGAAGAAACTTGATAAGACAAAACTAGAAAGAAACTTAAGGCAGAACTAGAAAGAAACTTGATAAGACAAAACTAGGAAGAAACTTGATAAGACAAAACTAGAAAGAAACTTAAGGCAGAACTAGAAAGAAACTTGATAAGACAAAACTAGGAAGAAACTTGATAAGACAAAACTAGAAAGAAACTTGATAAGAAAACTAGAAAAAAACTTGATAAGACAAAACTAGAAAGAAACTTAATAAGACAAAACTAGAAAAAACCTTGATAAGAAAACTAGAAAGAAACTTGATAAGAAAACTAGGAAGAAACTTGATAAGACAAAACTAGAAAGAAACTTAAGGCAGAACTAGAAAGAAACTTGATAAGACAAAACTAGAAAGAAACTTAAGGCAGAACTAGAAAAAAACTTGATAAGACAAAACTAGAAAGAAACTTAAGGCAGAACTAGAAAAAAACTTGATAGGACAAAACTAGAAAGAAACTTGATAAGAAAACTAGAAAGAAACTTGATAAGACAAAACTAGGAAGAAACTTGAAAAGACAAAACTAGAAAGAAACTTGATAAGACAAAACTAGGAAGAAACTTGATAAGACAAAACTAGAAAGAAACTTAAGGCAGAACTAGAAAAAAACTTGATAGGACAAAACTAGAAAGAAACTTGATGAGACAAAGGATATTCACGATCAAATTCTTAATGTCATTCTACTTTATCATGTACTTGTTGCCCTTCATTACTGTTCATTCTTGTCTAGTCCATCCAGGTGATCACTTACCTGTCCAACTACCGGGCTCCTTAACTACCCAATTGTCTGTTCTTCCTGTCTCATCATAATGTCTTGATTATTGCATGTATTCTTTTTTTTATAGTGGAGTGTCCTTTCTGTATTCACTCGTATCTCGGACATCACACAATTTTTACTCTTACCAATTGATCTATTTATACTCCTTCGTTTCTCATGGTCATCTTACTTCCCTTACATGGAATTACTATGCATTTCTTTTTGTTCTTTATTTATTTCCTTCCTTCCTTCCTTCATTCCTTCCTTCCTTCCTTCCTTCCTTCCTTCCTTCCTTCATTCATTCCTGTTGTCTTTCCTCTTTTTTTTCTTGACTCCTCACTTCATTATATTCATTTTCTCAACTTTCCCCCCCCCTTTTTTTTTTACCTTTTTCCTTCCTGTCATCTCTCCTCCCTTCCGCCTCCTTTCCTTCCTCCCTGTCATTTTTCTTTCCCTCCCTCCTTCCTTCCCTCCTTCTCTCCTTCCCTCCTTCCTTCCATCCCTCTCTCCCTCCTTCTCTCTCTCCCTCCTTCCCTCCCTCCATCCTCCCTCCTTCCTTCCCTCCTTCTCTCCTTTCCTCCCTCTCTTCCTCCTTTCCTCCTCTCTCTCCCTCCTTCCCTCCCTCCATCCTTCCTTCCTTCCTTCCATCCTCCTTTCCTACTTATCAACTTTTCCGCGCCCCTCGGTCATCTCTGCGTCGGGTGATTGAGCCTGCCTTAAAAATCTTGTGAGGGCTACGTGATTACTGTTAATTACCTTCGCACCTGTTACGAGCCGCGACAAGGTGGGCTAATTAAGGAGCCACGCACAGGTAAGGTGACTCTCCCCCTCCCCCTTCCCCCTTCTTCCACCAACGCACTCCACCTTACTCCACCTTGACTAACCTCGTGTACTCTTGCTCTCATTACTATAATATTTTTTTTTTTATTACTATTTTATATATATATTTTTCTTCTTCTTTTTATTATTTATTTATTTTAGTAACAGGTGTACGCTTCTGTCCCACTACACTAATACACCGCCATGCGTAGTACATCATCACCACATTTACACACTATCATTACTAAGTCACATCACCACAACATCTTTATATGGGACTGATAATACCCTGATATAGAACTACTGTATACGGGGTACTAGTTTGAGGGGGTAGGTTTGATGCCACCTCAAACTATAGTCTATTCACTTAAGCTGGATTCTTGGGAGCTGCTCGATGCCTACCCGAGTATGTAAGGACGTCGCTGATTGGCTGATGCACGCGGGCTGGGTGGTGATGGTGGTGGTATTTTGGTAGCCTCAGCCAATCAGCGACGTCCTTACATACTCAGGTAGGCATCGAGCAGCTCCCAAGAATCCAGCTTAAGTGAATAGACTATAGTACTAGGGTTTTTTCCGTGTGAAAGACCTGTGTTCATGTACTTTGACAGTCATGTGAGGACTATAATATACACACCTATACCTACCTATACACACCACCATTTTAACCATGACCACTATACCACTGCCGCCGCCGCCACTAACTCAACCAGCACAGATGAAATGGCATATACATAGTTTTCGATAAGAATAGATAGAGAGGAGTAGAATATCTGGTAGTGAGAATATGTAAGAAATAATGAGTTTGTTTTATTTATCATATGTTTATTTATTAATTTTCGTCCTGCTATTATATTTTTTATTTATGTATCCGGGACTTTTTTTTGCCCTTTTTTCCACGTTGTTTATTTTTCACTTCCTCTCACATTTCCCGTCCTCGTTACCCTCTCTCTCTCTCTCTCTCTCTCTCTCTCTCTCTCTCTCTCTCTCGCTCGCTCGCTCGCTCGCTGGCTGGCTGGCTGGCTGGCTGGCTGGCTGGCTGGCTGGCTGGCTCGCTCGCTCGCTCGCTCGCTCCTTCGCTCCTCCTCTCTCTCTCTCTCTCTCTCTCCTCTCTCTCTCTCCTCTCTCTCTCTCTCTCTCTCTCTCCCCCCCCCCCCCCTCAGCCCCCCATCTCACCTGCCGTCGCCTCAACTCCACCTCCTTCAGACAAAAAATAAATATCTTCGGGAAATATATTGTCTTCACAGGTCATCTATCTGAGGTTCCTCCCGCTCACACCTGTACTACCTGGCCCGAATCGATAAAGGAGTAATTAAGAGAGGCCAAAAATAAGAGTGGAGTAAGTAGGACCTAAATTACCTGAGGGGATGTCGAGCTGCCCCTGTCTCACCTTATTTAATTAACCTGCACACGGGGCGGCCCACACCTGTCGTCTGGAGCCCCGTGACCCCCAGCCGTGTAACCACCGACCACGGCACGACCTGTTGTGGCGACCTTGCACCCGCCACCACCACTACTTCCACCACCCACATCATCACCGTCACCACCACTACCTCCACCACCACATCCGTCACCACCACCACCTCCAGTGCCACCCACATAACCACTGTCACCACCGTCACCACCACCCACATCATCACCGTCACCACCACCTCCACCACCGCCCACATCACCACCACCACCTCCACTGCCACCCATATAACCAAGGTCACCAGCACCCACATCACCACCACCCATATCACCACCACTACTACCAACGCCAACAACATCATTACAATCACCACCATTACACCATAGGCTCCATAACCACCACTACCACCACTACCCCCATCCGCAACTCCCATAACAATAATAACAAGAATAAATGTAAAATAAGAAAAGGAGGAGGAGGAGGAGGTACTAGAAAAACAGAAACAAAGAGTAGAGGACAATTATCATCATTATCATCAGCAGTATCAGTAGCAGAAGTAATAATAACAACGACAACACCACCAGTTTTACCATCATCACCACGCAGCCCCACCACCACATCACCACCACCACCTTTACCACTAGTATTTACATTAACATCACCATCATTGTTGTTCTATCATTACTAACATTACTGACACTGCAAATAACATCCTTCTTCGTAGTGGTCACTCATGCTATCATTAACACCATCACACACACACCCTCGCACTGTCTAATGTTGTCACTATTACATTCTCTACACTAATGCTCACTCTGTTCATTCTTTCATTGGGGTAATCCTGGTTCTTCATTACTGGTATTATCTCTGCTACTGTCCTTATACCACTACCATCACCACCTCCACTGCTATTAAACCTACCTGCCACCACCGCTGCTATTATGCTACTGCTACTATTACTTTCTCTGCCAATTCTCACTCTTGCATTGGGATAATCCTGGTTCTTCATTACTGGTATCATCTCTGCTACTGCACCTATACCACTACCATCACCACAACCGCTGCTATTACCACCACCACCACCACCACCACCACCACCACCAGCGGCTACCCACCAGATGTCGGGGTCAGGGTCAGCACTTGCCTTCAGGGGACGCACGGACACGGACAGTCCTTATTATTTCTTCCTCAGTTACCCGGCTGGTGGTTTGTGGTGGTGTCGGCTGCTGCAGATGAAGCATAAGAACATAAGAATATAAGAAAATAAGGAAGCTACAAGAGAGAAGTTTTCGTTGCTTTTGCTGCTGATGTTATGGTGTTGCTGTTTGTATTGTGTTGTTAGTGTAGTTATTCCTGCTGTTGTTAGAGGTGGTTGTTTTAACGTGTTTTTTTCGGTGTAAAAGACCTGTGTCCATGTATTTTAATAGTCATGTGAGGCTACTAAGAACCACGTGTTGACAGGTCGCGAAGTAATGTCCCTAGAAACTCAATGTTTTTGGGAAGATTTGCCACTAAGGGAATCTTCGTTAAATGTTATTCACTGTTTTGTCTAAATAGACACCTTAAGGGACAGTAGCCTATACATACACATCAAGAATACGTGCGTCTGTTTGAGTCTGTCCCGCGAGCAGTCGGACAATGGTTGGGTCTAGAAGAACAGCAACAAAGAGTAGAAGACTATTATCGTCATTATCATCATCAGTATCAGTAGCAGAAGTAATAACAACAACAACAACAACACTATTACCATCATCACCACGCAGACCCACCACCACGTCACCACCACCACCTTCACCACTAGTATTAATATTAACATTTCGGAAGAGTATTCAGCCCGGCATGCACAATGAAAGCCGCACTGCACTCCATCAGTTATTATATCAACCTAACACAGCTCTACGTAAACACACACACACACACACACACACACACACACACACACACACACACACACACACACACACACACACACACACACACACACACACACACACACACCACACACACACACACACACACACACACACACTATATATATACACACACACACACACACACACACACACACACACACACACACACACACACACACACACACACACACACACACACACACACACAGTACACAGTACACACAAGGCAACATAAAACGGTATAGTGTTTTTTTTTGTTCCTCAATCGTCAAGTATTACACGTGTCGAGAATAACAACAATAACAATTACAAAAAACTATGTCAACTATGTACAATAACAGCAGCACGATAACAATAACAGCGATGCGTTTCGGTGTAGAATCCCTATAAAGTTACAAACAAAGGCACAATTTATGAGTTCTATTAAAAGGAGGGTAAAACTATTATTATTGCCTTAGTAACAATAACAAATGCGGAATGCTTAAGTGATGCCCAGGAAAGTAGAGTATAAATGAGTGCTTACCTGAAAAAAAGGGTAGTGAGGAGAATATAGTATCGTTTACTTCATGATATCTGCAGTAATGTCCATGAATGTAAAAATAAGTGAGTGTTATTCTGCTACTGACACAGGATCTATATGTCTACGTTATAAATTTATGTATTGTGTCCTTAGCGTGGAAATATGAGTAAATAGTCCCTACTGCACACACACACACACACACACACACACACACACACACCACACGCACACACACACACACACACACACACACACACACACACACACACACACACACACACACACACACACACCACGATGAGGAGGTCAAATACCCTCACCAAAGCACAACGCCACTCACGCACGCACGCTCCCTCCCCTTACGCACCCTTGCCACCCCACCCCCACACCCTTTTCTCACCACCTCTCCTTCCACTCACCATCCCCGACGCACGAACCAAGCACATTTTCTATCAACTTCGATAAAACACATCACAACTGTCTCATATGCACACCACCATCACACTAGTGCTCATCCTACACACACAAAACAAGCACACAACAACGGAAAAAGGTAACAAGACATAGGCAACGACCGAGACAGGTAAAAAGTAGAGCACATCACAGCACAGTAGACGGTGGTCGATGATAGAACACAAGCGTAAGAGAACGGAGAAAGTAATAACCTGCCTACCTATCTGACCATATCAAAAAAAAAGAAGGATCCCTGTCACTCCCTTCCTTCTTCCCTCCTTACCTCACTCCCCATCACTCCACACACACCACCTCCTCTCACTCTCCAAACACACCACTTTCACACACAACACTACAGGATAGAGTAAAATACTCTTCACAAACAACTTCCTCTCCTTCACTCCCTCCTTTCACCTCCTTCCTCTTTCCAACTTCACTCTTTCTCACCACTTCTCTCCTTCCTCTACCATCCTCTCTGTCACACGAATCAAGACATTTTTTCTTATCATCTTCGTATAAACAATTCACAATGTCTTATATTTACACGTACATCCATTCACTTATGTGCTTTCATCTCTGTAGACAGATGCAATAAGGGATGAGTGGATAGAAGGTAGACGACTAGTAGGACGTCGAGACAGGTATAGAAAGGTAGATGGACAGTCAGACAGGTAGACGGGTGGCTCGATGGATAGATGACAGGCGTATGAGAGGGATGGAGGGAAAGTTAATGATACCTGCCTACCTATCTGCCATATGTCAAAGGTAGAAGGAGAGAAGGGATCGCTGTCACTCCCTTCCTCTTACTCACTCTCATTACCTGACACTCCCCTCATTTACTCACCTGAACTACCATAACCCTTTTCATCTACTCTTTCACAAACTCACTCTTTCAAAACTTACTTTCAAAACTCACTCTTTCTAAACTTACTCTTTCACAAACTCACTCTTTCATAAACTTACTCTTTCACAAACTCACTCTTTCACAAACTTACTCTTTCACAAACTCACTCTTTCACAAACTCACTTTCATAAACTCACTCTTTCATAAACTTACTCTTTCACAAACTCACTCTTTCATAAACTTACTCTTTCACAAACTCACTCTTTCATAAACTTACTCTTTCACAAACTCACTCTCACAAACTCACTCTTTCACAAACTCACTCTTTCACAAACTTACTCTTTCACAAACTCACTCTTTCACAAACTTACTCTTTCACAAACTCACTCTTTCATAAACTCACTCTTTCACAAACTCACTCTTTCACAAACTCACTCTTTCACAAACTCACTCTTTCACAAACTCACTCTTTCACAAACTCACTTTCATAAACTCACTTTCATAAACTTACTCTTTCACAAACTCACTCTTTCACAAACTCACTCTTTCATAAACTCACTCATTCGCAAACTCACTCTTTCACAAACTCACTCTTTCACAAACTCACTCTTTCACAAACTCACTCTTTCATAAACTCACTCTTTCATAAACTCACTCTTTCACAAACTCACTCTTTCACAAACTCACTCTTTCACAAACTCACTCTTTCATAAACTCACTCATTCACAAACTCACTCTTTCACAAACTCACTCTTTACAAAACTCACTCTTTCACAAACTCACTCTTTCACAAACTCACTCTTTCACAAACTACTCTCACAAACTCACTCTTTCACAACTACTCTTTCACAAACTCACTCTTTCACAAACTCACTCTTTCAAACTCACTCATTTCAAACTCACTCATTCACAAACTCACTCATTCACAAACTCACTCACAAACTCACTCACTCACAAACTCACTCATCCACAAACTCACTCATTCACAAACTCACTCATTCACAAACTCACTCTTTCACAAACTCACTCATTCACAAACTCACTCTTTCACAAACTCACTCTTTCACAAACTCACTCTTTCACAAACTCACTCTTTCACAAACTCACTCTTTCATAAACTCACTCTTTCATAAACTCACTCTTTCACAAACTCACTCTTTCACAAACTCACTCTTTCACAAACTCACTCTTTCACAAACTCACTCTTTCACAAACTCACTCTTTCACAAACTCACTCTTTCACAAACTCACTCTTTCACAAACTCACTCTTTCACAAACTCACTCTTTCATAAACTCACTCATTTGCAAACTCACTCTTTCACAAACTCACTCATTCACAAACTCACTCTTTCACAAACTCACTCTTTCACAAACTCACTCTTTCATGAACTCACTCTTCCATAAACTCACTCTTTCATAAACTCACTCTTTCATAAACTCACTCTTTCATAAACTCACTCTTTCACAAACTCACTCATTCACAAACTCACTCTCTCACAAATTCACTCATTCACAAACTCACTCTTTCACAAACTCACTCTTTCACAAACTCACTCTTTCACAAACTCACTCTTTCACAAACTTACTCTTTCACAAACTCACTCTTTCATAAACTCACTCACAAACTCACTCATTCACTCATTCACTCACTCATTCACAAACTCACTCATTCACTCACTCACTTCACAAACTCAACCATTCAGTCACTCATTCACAAACTCACTCATTCACTCATTCACTTACTCATTCACACACACTCATTCACTCATTCACTCATTCACTCACTCCTTTATCTCCTCATATTCCTTCTCCCCTACTTGCTTCCTTATTCTCTTTCTTTACTTATACTTGTTGCATCATTTCCTACATTATCAGCATTTCCCTACTCCCTCTTTAATATTTAATCATACCTTTTTCCATTCCTTCCTTGTTTTTTCCATCATCTTTCCATTGCTACTTAAAGGTTGCATCGTTAACTCAAGGTGATACACAGGTAGAAATAACACTGCTTATTAACCCTTTCTTTATTCATTCCCCTCTTCCTAATTTTCTTTCAATATACCCGTAACTTATTTTGAACTTCTCGATTCGAATTGACAGGACTTTTCTTTGTGGCAAGTGAGATTTTACTTCCACAAACTCCTTCAGAACTTCCTTTTTCTTTTCATTCCTTCTGTTTCTGCTTCTTCGCTTTATTCTTTTGTTTCTTCTTCTTTTGTTTATACCTCTATCCATTTTCTTCTCCTTTGTCTTCTACTTCTTTTCCACCTCCTTCTCTGTTTATGCTCTTTATTCTTTTGTTTCTTCTCTATTTGTATCTATACCTCCATCCCTTTCTTATTTTCTCCTTTGTCTTCTACTTCTTTTCCACCTCCTTCTCTGTTTATGCTCTTTATTCTTTTGTTTCTTCTCTATTTGTATCTATACCTCCATCCCTTTCTTATTTTCTCCTTTGTCTTCTACTTCTTTTCCACCTTCTCTTCCTCCTTATTCTTATTCTTCTCCTTCCCTATTCCCTCACCAATCCCCATGTTCCTGGCCTCCCTCTTCCCTCCCTCCCTCCCTACCTCCCTCTATCCCTCTTCAGCTGCCTACCTCCCTCCCTCCCTCCATCCCTGCCAGACTGCTAATTACCTGGGCTCTGAGTTATGCCCCCTCACTCCCTCTCCCTCTGATAGCTTATATAAAGTCTTAAATGAACTCCGTGTGGTTGGCGGATGTTCAATATGTGTTTTTTTAATACCTTATCGTGTTTTTCACTCGATGCGTTCCTCTACAGTGGTCTGCGAGAGTGGGTGAAGGTGGGTGAGGGTGGGTGAAGGTGGGTAAGGGTGGGTACGGTAGAGTGGTTTGCGAAAGTGAGTGAGGAGGTGAGTGTGGATGAGTTGGTGGGTCGGTTCGAGGGTGAGTTTTAGGCATGATGAATAGGGAAGACGGAATGGGTGAAAGTGGGAATGGGGTGACAAAAAAGGTTGAGAGAGAGAGAGAGAGAGAGAGAGAGAGAGAGAGAGAGAGAGAGAGAGAGAGAGAGAGAGGAGAAGAGAGAGAGAGAGAGAGAGAGAGAGAGAGAGAGAGGTGGGTTTAACGAAGGTGGTAGAGAGGTTAATGGGAGAGAGATAGAGACATGGGCTAATGAAAACTAGTAAAGAAAGTGAAATAAATATGTAGGATTAGGTAGAGAGACAACAAAGATGGCTTAAGAGAGAGCTTAGTCTTGTAGGTTATGAGTCATTTACCTGAGATCTGAAATAAAAGAAAATCCTCCAATTTGAATGCTTAAATTAAATTAACTATAAAAAAAAAACTATTAGGGAACTCAAGTTTCTCGTTGTGTTCAGTGTTCTGACCCTTTTATTTTATGTATCGATCAGTATACAATTTAGTGCATGTCCCAATTTGTAAAAGGAAATGATAACAAAACATTAAGCCTTGTCGTCGGCGTTCACTGTTTTTGTTGACTATTGCCTGCTGGATCTGTTGCTATTTGGAATTTCATCAATGACTGTGTTGTTTATTGCTGTTATTGAGGTTGCTGCTGTTGAGGTTAAAGTTACTGTTCGCGCGCCGGAACAGTTTGAGCTTCGTGTGGTCCCGGTGGGTTATCATTGAGCCTGAGTGAGAACGAGGGGCAAGTGTCTGACCAAGACCTTCATGGTCAGGTTAAGACCTCTGCCTTCGTCACTCTACATACAAGCCTAGAAACCTTCGACCTGCATTGCAACCTCTGCGACCTACATTACAACCTTTGTCGACCTGTGTGGCGGGTCAGGAAGGGGGTGGGAACCAGCGACCAAGAGCCTCGACTCGTGTGTTCGCTGGTGTGAGGTCGACTTGACTTTTTACTGTCGACTTCCTGACGTTATTTTTGTCTGGTAATTACTGACACGAAGACTTTGGACGGAGGTGTGCGTGTGTGGTGTATGATGTGGCGTGTGGTGTATTGTGGCGTGTGTTTAGTGTATTGTTTTGGTGTTTGTGGTGCATTGTTTCGTGGTGTGGTGTGGCGGGGCGTGTGGTGTATTGTGGCGTGTGGTGTGGTGTGGTGTGGCGGGGCGTGTGGTGTATTTGGTGTGGTGTATTGTGGCGTGTGTTGTATTGTGGTGTGGTGTATGGTGTGGTGTGGTGTATTGTAGTCCAGTGTTTAGTGTATTGTTTAGGTGTTTCTGCCTCTGTGGTGGATTGTTTCGGGGTGTATCATGGGTGTAAGTTATGTAGTAGTAGGTCGTATATTGTTTATGATATGTTATCGTAGTGTAGTGTACTATAGGGAAAACCTGTACAGTATTATGGTTTGACCCTTGCATATATAATGTACGAAACTGAGCTGTACATACTACCTAAGAAGTATAGTGTAAACATTCACTATATATAACGAGACAGCCATACACATTCTAACCCTTTTATTTTTACATCACAAAGGACTGGGCAAGGGCATAAAAGAATTAACACAAAGTAATCTTAGTTGTCAATCCCTCTTAATCAGGAAGTATTTAAAAATAAGTCCAAGTATATAGTGAAAAAAGATTCGTACATTTTTTTTCCGTGCACTCAATATTTGGACACTGTACGTACATCGATGAGTTAGTGCTGCACGGCCGGAGGAAGGGGTGTGGTGCAGGGGGGGGGGGGGGCTGTGGAAAGTGTAGTCGTGCCTCACCAGCGTCACGTGCCGGCTGGGGGGGGGGGGGTTGTCCGTAAACGGTGCGTGCCTTGTAACAAAATAAACAAAATCCCTCTTATTTATTCCGTCTTTATTTTATTTGTTATGCCTTGTAACTAAAATATTCAGAAAATCCCACTTCTTTTACTTTTTTTATTATTTTTTATGCCTTGTAACAAAAGAAAAAGAAAATCCCTCAATTTTTTTCCTTTTTTTTTATTTTTTTGCCTTGTAACAAAATAAAAAAAATCCCACTTTTTTTTCTTCTTTATTTTTTATTTTA
>JACEEZ010002548.1:52500-70000 GCA_016584305.1 Chionoecetes opilio | reverse complement strand
TTCATAATAAACAATAAATGATCAATAACACAGAACTAAAATATTTTGTCCAAATAAAATATTAAATCCATACAAATTATGAGAGCTAACAACTTTTCAATATCAAAATTGCTAAGAACAAAGCTAAAAACGTCAATCAACACAACGTAAAGGCGAATCAAACGCTAAAATCTTTGTGCATAAAAAAGAATACACATGCATAGGAATAGAAGGAAAGAAGGAAACGAAATGGTCGACGTTCCTTTAAACCCCTTGAGACCCAGAACGTAATTTCCATGGTAATTTGGGTACCATTAGACGATTTTGAGCGAATATAAGCAATATTTTATATATATGACCTGTTTAAGTGTCCCTGTCGACTTACTAATTTGGTATATTAAGTAACTTTTCGTAATTTTATGGTTCAACAACATACATTTTTTTATAGCAAAGGAAAGATATGGGCGTGAAGGGGTTAATGTATCAGAGACGAGCCCTGCGAGATCCTGTAGGGGTGGGTGAGGGGGGTAAAGGGCAAAGGATGGTCAAGAGTGTCCCTACAGCCCTCAGAACCCAAGAGCCTAGTCGTATATTCTCCATTATAACGCCCAGGCTTGTTCCTACATAACTGGTTCCCTAATGCCCGGTGTAATTACTACCGACTGGGCGAGGGCGGAGTGAGGCGACGCTCCTCTACATGAGTGGTGGTGGTGGTGGTGATGAAGAATGGTCGTGGTGTGTATAGTGTTGGTGATGATGATGATAAGTGTGGTGGTGGTGGTGGTATTGATGAAAATAATAGTGTTGTTGAGGACCCAAGCTTCTGTGATGGTGTTGATGATAGTAATAGTGGAATTGGTGGTGGTGGTGATGAAGAATGGTCGTGGTATGTATAGTATAGTGCTGGTGATGATGATGATAAGTGTGGTGGTGGTGGTGATGAAAATAATAGTGTTGATGAGGACCGAAGCTTCTGTGAAGGTGTTGATGATGGTGATAGGTGGTGTGGCGATGAAGAATGATGATAATTGTGGTAGTGGTGATGAAAAAAGTACTGGTGTTGAGGACCCAAGCTTCTGTGATGGTGTTGATGATGGTGGTAAGTGGTGTGGTGATGAAGAATTGCAGTATTGGTGGTATTTTTATTAGGATGGTGATGATGTTAGTGATGAGTTAATGTATTGGTGATGATGTAGCTTAAATTATGATGGCCACTGATAATTCTACGAAACTAGCTGTTAATCAGGAACCGAGATAGTGTTATGATAATGAAGACTGGTTTGATGGTGTTGATGTGATGGTGAATGGTTGATGGTGACGAGGATTAGTGTAATGGTGATGTGATGAATGATAGTGCATGGTGGTGATGGTGAGAATGAATAATTTATTGGTGATGACAAGTAGCTTTATTAACGTCGAGGAGATGAATTACTGTAGGAGGTTAAATAAAATACGGCAGCGTGATCGTTGGTGGCAAAATATGCATTTACACGAGGAGGGACAAGGTGAAGAGGCCACGGGAACACCTTGCGATCAAAGAGGTATGGAAAGGCACAAACGAAGATGAAGAACAGAGAGAGAGAGAGAGAGAGAGAGAGAGAGAGAGAGAGAGAGAGAGAGAGAGAGAGAGAGAGAGAGAGAGAGAAACACATCTCGTCTCCATGGCCACCCACTCCGCGGCGGGCAGCAAGAAGGCCACAACTCCCACCACACACACACACACACACACACACACACCACACACACACACACACACACACACACCACCAACCCTCCTCGCAGCGCCACCTTCCACGATTACAATACATGGACCCGAATGAGAGGCCGTGTGGCGAGGAGGAGCCAGCGGAGGCAGGGTGCAGGTAGCAGGCATCCCGCTGCGCGCCCTAACCTGTGCTCCACCCTCTGTCAGCATAACGCCGCTCCGCTTTACCGGGGCTCCGACACCTCGTCTTTGGGTGTCATTATCTCGCCTCGCAATCGTACCCACCGATGTTTGTATCTGGGCGGAAGGCGAGGATCGAGGAAGCGGCGTGATTGCGGTGCTGTAGTAGCGTAGAGGCGAGGTCTTGCAGGTAGCCGGGGCTCAGGGCAGGGATGGTCGACGGCCCGCCAAGGCCCGGTAGCGGTGTCGGCCTTAGCGCCCCGCCCAGACCTTGGTAATGAGCCGAGGTGGGTATTGGTTCTGAGAGCCCTAGTGGGAGATGATCAGTAATGATGCTCTAAGTGCGACGTAATTATGATGTAATGATTATTGCCTGATGATTTAGTGGGCCCAGGGAGTAGCCATGAAGGGTAAGGTGGATTTTCACGAACCCCGCGCCACCTGAAGGGCTCTTGGAGATAATCTTTACTGGCGCGCCACACGGAAACTTGTAGCGCAGCTGATGTAGCGCCCACGATGGATGGGTTCATATCGCGCCGCCATAGTAATTTTCTGGGAAAACACGGATATTTTAGGCTTCCCTGGAGTGAATATATTTTTTGTATTAGCGTCCCGAGAACACACAGACCAAGACGGAAGATTCCCTAAAGGACGCTTACTGCTGCTGCTCACGCCAGTCCCCGGCCCCGCCCCGACCCGACCCACTTCCCCGACCCCTTCCCTGCAACACGCCCCTCCGCCCACTCCTGCCCCCCACAGTCCGTGCTCACTCTGTTGTATATTCCACTATTTCCTTACAGTCTCTCCCGCTCCCCCAAGCCTGTCAATACCCGGCACCACCATCAGGCAAAACAGATATTCTAAAAATCCAAACCACTAAGCAAGTCCCTTTTCGGCATGCAGACCCCTGGGGCGGAGGTGTGAGTCAGGGGCAGGGGACGGAGCATGCGTCGGGCAGCTGGCTAGTCACCCCTGCAGGACACAGCTGTACACCGTAGCCGCCTCCGTCACCGATTTATGGCCGTGGAGAATGAAAAGCTTTGTCAAAGGACACGATTTTTTCCCCCTCCTTCATACCGCCAGATATTTTATGAGGGCTGTGGCGGCAGGAGGATGAGAGAGGTTGGAGGGAAAGTGAGGCGTGACATGAGGAGTGAAGATGAAGGAGCGTGGGGAGAGCGAGAGGCAAAGGCATGATGAGAGGGAATGAAGAGCAAGGGCTTCATAAACGCGGATTAAACGATGGACTTGCTCGCGCTCTTTTGTATTTCAGTCATGCACTGTTTAACATGTGATGATTTTTATTTAAATCCTCACACAGCGTGCAGGGAATTGAAATTGGAGTGTACATTTTCCTCTCTTTCGCATGTAAAATTACTAAACTGTTTGTATTGGTAAGGCTTTGTTGTAATCATTATTGTTCTTGGTTTTTTTTATCATTATTATCATTGTTATTATTTACATTTATTATTGTTATTATCATTATCATCATCAAAGAATAAGTAGTAGTAGTAGTAGTAGTAGTAGTAGTAGTAGTAGTAGTAGTAGTAGTAGTAGTAGTAGTACCGTAGTAGTAGCAGTAGTAGTAAGAGTGGTAGTAGTAGTAGTAGTAATAGTAGTAGTAGTATGAAGTAGTAATAGTAGTAGTAGTAGTATCATATTAGTTTGTTTTTGTTTTTGTAGACCGATGTTTTCTTGACAATACTTTCTAACGTTACACTCAACTAAATACTACATACATATCAATGGCAGTGACTTACACATCTTCACCACCACCACCTACATCATCACTCCTATCCCTTTGTGGAACACGGCGGCGCTTACCAATTAAGTGTGACATTTATTGCTTCACTTCACATTCGCCCGTGTTCCTTGTCATAATTCACATTCAATTCCTGCAGAAGCCGCCCTCACATTCCGTGCCGGGCAGCAAGGCGGCGAGGGTTGCGTGGCCCTGCCAGCGGTCCACGCGAGATTAATTCCCCTGTGTAACGCAACTCCTCCCGCCGTAATTAACAGCTGACCCGGCGAGAGACAGGTAGAGAGAGAGAGAGAGAGAGAGAGAGAGAGAGAGAGAGAGAGAGAGAGAGAGAGAGAGAGAGAGAGAGAGAGAGAGAGAGAGAGAGAGAGAGAGATAACGATGGTGAATTGCTATGCTCTCGTGCTTGGCTGTTATGTTGTTTTGCCTCGTGATGTCTGCTCGGTACGCTATTTTGTTTCCATGTGTTTTTTTGGCAGTATTGTGTGTGTTGTGTTGAGCCAGCGTGTTATGTTGTGTTGTGTCGCTAGGTATAGTGTGTGTGTGTGTGTGTGTGTGTGTGTGTGTGTGTGTGTGTGTGTGTGTGTGTGTGTGTGTGTTAGCGGTGTTGAATTGTGTTGCGCCGCCTGTGTTTTGCGCTCGGCTTATTATGTGGTTTATGGAGTCGTAACACTGATATTCCGTGTAGAGCGTTTGCCGCGTTTTTTTTTTTTTTTATTCCTTTATGCTTGTGTGACGAGATGGATTGTGATGTGTTATGGCCTGCGTGTATGTGTGTGTGTGTGTGTGGTGGTGTGTGTGTGTGTGTGTGTGTGTGTGTGTGTGTAAAGTATGTTATGGGGTTGGTAGTGTAGCAGGATGTGTTTTCGCGTTGTTTTATGGAGATCCAAGTGTGTTTGTGCCTATATGAGGCTCTAAAGTATCTGTGTGTGATTCACCCACGGTCTAGTCCACGCAAGCTGAACTCGCGATCGCCAGTCTTTTCTCCCGGAAAGAGCTTGTAACTCGTAATGACCGATTGAGTAAGTACTTTATTTGGCGCGCCACCGAAAGGTCCACGGGCCCGCCCCCCCCGAAATTTGTTTCAAACGGCCCCCCGTTTTTTCCCGGGGAAACACCGGTTTTTTATTTTAACTTTTCCTTTTTTTTAATTTTTGTAACCCGTCCCGGAACCCCCACGGGCCAAAACGGAAATTCCCAAACCCCTTTAATGCCGCCCCCTTTCCTTTCCCCGCCCCGGGGCCCGGAGGGAAATTCCCCGGCCCCTTCCCGGGCAAGCACCCCCCTCCGGTCCCCACCCTGCCCCCCCGTCCCGTTTATCGGGGGGTTTTTAAAAAAAATTACTTTTCCCCAAACAGTTTTTCCCCTCCCCCCAAAGCCGTTTTTAACCCGGGGGGCACCAGGATAAGGGGGGAAAAGTAATTTCTAAAAAAAACCACTAAGCGGGGGGTTTTTGGGAGAGCCCGGGAAAAAAAAGGTGGAGGGGGAAGGGGAAAAAAGGGGCCCATGGGGTTTTCGGGATACGCTGGCTTTTTTTTCACCCTGCACGAACACGTAGAAAAATTTCCTCCCCAAGGCCGTGGGGAAAAATTAAAAATTGGGAAAGGCCCCCATTTTTTCCCCTGAAAAATCCCCAAATTTTTAAAGGGAAAGGGCTTTGGGAAATTTTAAGGGTTTTGGGGGAAAATTAAGGGGGGTTTAATTTTTTAATTTTTAATGAAAAACCCCCCGGGGTGGGAAGAACGAGGGGGAAAAAGGGGATGATGAGAGGGAAGTGAAGAGCCGGGTTAAAAGCATTAAAGAAGGAGTGGGTTTTGTTTTTAGATTAAGATTTTTAAAGTAGTTTTATTTAATTAAAGGGGTTGAGGGAATTTTAAAAATTTGGGGTTTTTTTGAAACCCAATTTTTTTTTTCTCCTTTCGCTTTAAAAATTACTAAACGGGGTTTGAAAATTTTAAAAACCCTTTTTTAAACCCCTTTGTCACGGGGGTTTTTTAAAATTAAATGTACTTTTAAATTGTTTTACATTTTTTTTTTTAAAATTACATTTAAATCCTCAAACCGTAATTTTTGGGGAAGAAGGGGAGGGTGGTGGTAGGGTAGGAGTTTTTAATTAGGTTTTAACCGAATTGCAAAATTAAAGTGAGGGAGGGGAAGGTAAATTTTAGAGAAAGAGAAGGGGAAATGAGGAGGGGGGGGAGGGGTGGGGGAGGTTTTTTTTTGGGGACAAAAGAAAAGGGAAAAAAAAGAAGGAGGAAAATGAAAAAAAAATTAGTGAAAAGGGGAAAGGAAAGAAATTGGGGTTTTTGATAAAAATTAATTTAATGGGGGCCCCCCCCGGAAGGCCCGGGAGAAGGGGGAGGGGGGGGAGGGGGAAGGGTTAATTGGGGAAGTGAAGGAAAAGGGGGGGGGCTGAGGAGGAAGGGGGGAGAGAGAGAGGGAGAGAGGGGGGAGGGGGGAGAAGATGGAGGGGGAGAGAGAGAGAGGAGAGGAGGGGAAGGAGGGAGAGAGAGGGGATAACGTTTGGTAAATTTTGCTATGCTCCGTGTTTTGGGCTTTTTAGGGTTTTTTTTTCCCCCTCGGATGTTGCTCGGGTACGCTTTTTTTTTTCCATGGGGTTTTTTTGGCAGTTTTGTGTGTGTTTTGTTGAGCCAGCGGGGTTAGTTGTTTTGGTCGCTAGGTTTTAAGGTGGGGTTTTGTGTGGGGGTTTGTGGTGTTGTGTGTGTGTTGTGTGTGGGTGTGGGGTGTGTGTGTTAGGGGTTTGTTTAAATTTGGTTTTTTGCGCCGCCGTGTTTTGCGCCCCGGCTTTTATGGGGTTTATGGAGTCTTTAAACCCCTGATATTCCGTGTAGAGCGTTTTGGGCCGGGGGCTTTTTTTTTTTTTTTTTTTTTTTTTTTATTCCTTTAGGTTTTGTGTGCCCAGAGGTTTTTGGTGATGTTTTTTGGCCCCTGGCGTGTATGTGTGTGGTGTGTGTTTTGTGTTTTGGTGTGGGGTGTTGGTTGTGTGTGTTTTGGTGTTTTAAATAGGTTTGGGGGTTTTGGGTTTAGGAAACAGGATGTTTTTTTCCGCGTTTTTTTTTAGGGGAAAAATCCAAGTTTTGTTTGTGCCTATATGGGGGGTTTCAAAAGTTTGTGTTTTTTGGTTCCCCCCAGGGTTTTAGTCCACGAAAGCTGAACTCGCGCCCCGCCGTTTTTTTCCCCCGGGAAAAAAAGTTTTTGTAACTCTTTTAATACCGATTTTTTGATTTAATACTTTTAACCCTTCAAAAAAACCACAAAACCCTTTCCCCTGCTAAAGGGGAAAGCCCGGGAAAACCGCCCATTTTTTGTCAAGGGAAAAAATCTCTGGGTTTCGAGCGGGAAAAAAACGCGTGCCCCACAGAATGGCAAAAACACGCCTTTACCACTAGCCCCACGAAAGTGGGTTTGGTGGGGTGTGGGGGTTGTTTTGTTGTGTTTTGTGTGTGTGTTTGTGTGTTCTATTGGTTTCGGATGGGGTTTAAAAAAACCTTTTAAAGTGTTTTGGGGGCCGGTTTTTGTTTAAAGGGAATTTTGTGTTTTGGGGGTTTGTGTTTAATGTTTTTGTCTGGAGGGGGGAAAAGTTTTTTGGGGAAAAAGCTTATGGGTATTCGTGGGGAAGGAGGTTCATTTTTTTTGAAAGATTTAAGAGTATGGAAGACTTTAGAAAAAAAAATTGTTAGTTTTAAAATTTTTTTAAAGTAAAATTAAAGTGCGTAAGTTTTTAGTTTAGAAAATACGGGTTGCTCTAAATTTCCCGGGAATTTTTTTGAGGGCGGTACGTTCTAGTATTGTTTTTTTTTGTTTTTTTAGGGAGGGCCCTACGGGGGGGCCTTTTTAAAATTTTGGGGAAATCACAGGAAAACTCTTTTTAAAAATCGATTGCAAACCCATTTCAGACCCAAACAATCCAATGCCTACATATTTTAGCCTACAATTTAGTACTATTATTTACTACTACTATTTACTACTACTATTTACTACTACAATTTATTTCTACCACTATTTAGTTTATGCTACTATTACTACTAACTACTACTTTTAATTTTTATGTACATTTTTACTAACTCCCTACAATTTAGTTTTTGTACTATTACTACAAACTCTACAATTTATTTTTAATGCTACTATTCTCCCAAAACCTTACCTACAATTTGGGTTTAGGGTACTATTACTACTAACTACAAACAATTTATTTTAGGGCTCCCCTTTTTTATACTAACTACTAAAATTTTTAGTTTATGCAAACAAATTAAATATAACTATTACAATTTATTTAGGGCCTTACTATTACTACTAATACTACATTTAGTTTATGAAATATTCTACTAATTTATACAATTTATTTTTATCTACTATTACAAAAACAAATAAAATTTAGTTTTTTGCTACTTTTTACAAAAACTACTCAATTTAGTTTAGGGTAAAAAACACTAACTACTAAAATTTTTGGGTTTAAATGCTATTTAAATACTACTAATTACTACAATTTGGGTTTTATGCTACTTTTTACTACAACTAATTAAAAATTTTAGTTTTTTGCTACTTTTATACAAACTATAAAATTTTAGTTTATGCTACTATTACTACTAACTACTACAATTTAGTTTATGCTACTATTACTACTAACTATTTACCTTTAGTTTATGTTTACTATTCCTACAAAAACTATACAATTTAGTTCTATCCCTTACCCCCCTTCATCCACCCTTAAACCAAAAACCCGGGTGGGACACTTCCAGACGCCGGGGGGGAAAATTTTTTTAACCTCAATTAAATTTTCCCTTACCCCTTTTCTTACTCGAATTTCTTTTACATCCATCAAAAAATTTTTTTTCCCGGCGGGTTCCTCCCCCCAATTCTATGTTTTTCCCCCCCACTTAAACCCCCCCTTTCCCTTTTATTACACATTTCCCCCCATAACTCCATCCCTTTCACTCCCCCACTTCACCCTTTTGCGTTTAGCCCCAGCCTGCGTGCCCCGGTTTTTTTATCTCGTCCCCTACCAGGAAAATTTTTCGAACCTTAACTCCCGTGGTCTGTGGGGGCGAGGGGGCCCCTCAGGGCCCCCCTCCCTGCGGGGAAAATTTTGGGCCTCACACTTTCTAGGGGGAAAGCGTCAGTGGCCCTAAGTGGGGGGGAATGAGGGGCGAGGGTCGTGTGCAAGGTGGAAGGGGTGAAGGGACAGGAGCTGGGAGGGTGATGGGGTGAAGGGGAGGGTCTATGACGGCCAACGCAAGATTATGAAAAAATATATATAAAAGTGTGAGATGTTTGTGTGTGTTCTTTTTTTTTTTTTGTGGGTTTTGGGGAAAAAGGGGGTTTTTTCAAAAAATTTTTTAAAAAATTTTTTTTTTGTTTTCTTGGGGTTTTTTTTTTTGTGTGTTGGGTTTTTGGGGGGGGGTTTTTTTGTGGTTTGTTTTGGGGTTTAAAAAAAAAAAAAAACCCCCCCAAAAAACCCCCCAAAAAAACAAAAAAAAACCCCCCCCCCCAACCCCACCCCCAAAAAAAACAAACAAAAAAAACAACACAACAAAAAACCCCCAAAAACAAACCCCAAAAACCCCCAAATTTAAAAAAAAATTTTTGGGGGGGGTTTTTGGGGGGGGGGAGGGGGGGGGGGGGGGGGGGGGGGGGGGGGGGGGGGGAAAAAAGGGGGTTTTTAAAATTTTTTCCCCCCCTTTTTTGGGGTTTTTTGGGGGGGGGTTTTTAAAATTTTTAAAAAAAAACCCCCTTGGGGGGGTTTTTTTTTTTCCCCCCTTTTTTTTTTGGGGGTTTTTTTTTTTAATTTTGGGGTTTTTTTTTTTCCCCCCCCAAAAAACCCCCAAAAAAAAACCCCCCCCTTTTTTTTTCCCCCCCCCCCCCAAAAAAACCCCCCCCCCCGGGCCCCCCTTTTGGTTTCCCCCCTTTTTTTCCCCCCCCGGGTTTTTCCCCCCCGGGGCCCCCCCGGGCCCCCCGGGGGGGAAAAAAATTTTTTTTTTTCCTTCCCCCCCCCCCCCCCCCCCCCCTTTAACCCAACCCCCCCAAAAACCCCCAAAAAAAACCCCCCCCCCAAAAAAAAAAAAAAGGGGAAAAATTTTTAAAAAAAAAAAAAAGGGGAAAAAGGGGGCCCCCCCCAAAAGGGCCCCAAAAAAAAGGCCCCCCCCGGGGGGGGAAAAAGGGGGGGGGGGGGGGGGGGGGGGGGGGGGGGGGGGGGGGGGGGGAAAAAGGGGGGGGGGGGGGGGGGGGAAAAAGGGGGGGGGGGGAAAAGGGGGGGGGGGGGTTTTTTTTCCCCCCCGGGGGGGGGGGAAAAGGGGGGGAAGGGGGGTAAAGGGGGGGAAAAAAAAGGGGGGGGGAAAAAGGAATGGGGGAAAAGGGGAAAAGGGGGGGGAAAGGGCGGGGGGGGGAAAAAAAGGGAAAAAAAAGGGAAAAGGGGGGGGTTTTTTTTTTTGGGAAAAAAAAGGGGGGGGGGGAAAAAAAAAAAAAAAAAGGGGGGGGGAGGGGAAGGGGGGGGGAGGGGGGAGGGAGGGGAGGGAAAGGGGGGGGAGGGGGGGGAGGGGGGGGGAAAAAAAGGGGGGGGAAAAAAAAAGGGGGAAAGGGGGGGGGGAAAAAGGGGGGGGGAAAAAGGGAGGGGGGGGAGGGGGGGGTGGGGGGGGGGGGAGAGGAAAGGGGGGGGAGGGAAAAAAGGGGGGAAAAAAAAAAGGGGGGGGCCGGGGGGGAAACCGGGGGGGAAAAAGAGGGAGGGGGGGAAAAAAAAGGGGGGGGGAAAAATGGGGGGGGGGGGAGGGAAAAAAAAAGGGGTAAAAAAGGGGGGGGGGAAAAAAAAAGGGGGGGAAAAAGGGGGGGGGGAAAAAAAGGGGGGGGGTTTTTTTTTGGGGGGGGAAAGGGGGGAAAATTTTGGGGGGGGGGGGGGGGAAGGGGGAAAAAAAGGGGAAAAAAAAAAAAAAATTTTAAAATTTTTTAAAAATGGTTTTTTTTTTTTTTTTAAAAAAAAGGGGAAAAAATTTTTTTTTTTTTTTTAAAAAATTTAAAAAAAAACCCCCCCCCCCCTTTTTTTTTTGGGTTTTCCAAAACCCCCTTTTTTTTTTAAAAAAAAAACCCCCTTTTTTTTTAAAAAAAAAAAAAAAATTTTTTTTTTTTTTTAAAAAAAAAAAAATTTTTTTTTTTAAAAAACCCTTTTTTTTTTAAGGAAAAAAATTTTTTTTTTTTTTAGTGTTAAAAAAAATCCCTTTTTTTTGGGGAAAAAAAATTTTTTTTTTTTTTAAAAAAATTTTTTTTTTTTAAAAAAAAATTTTTTTTTTTAAGGTTTTTTTTTTTTTTAAAAAAATTTTAATTTTTTTTTTTTTTTTTTAAAAAAAAAAAATTTTTTTTTTTTTTTTTGGTTTTTTTTTTTTTTTTAAAATTTTCAAAATTTTTTTTTTTGGGGGGAAAAAATTTTTTTTTTTAAAAAAAAATTTTTTTTTTAGTGTTAAAAAAATTTTTTTTTTTGGGGGGAAAAAAAAAAATTTTTTTTTTTTTTTGGAAGGGGAAAAAAAAATTTTTTTTTTTTTTTTTTTTTTAAAATTTTTTTTTTTTTGTTTTTAAAAAAAAAAATTTTTTTTTTTAAAAAAAAAAACCTTTTTTTTTTTAAAAATTTTTTGTTTTTTTTTTTGGGGAAAAAAGTTTTTTTTTTTAAGGAAAAAAAAAAATTTTTTTTTTTTTTTGGGAAAATTTTTTTTTTGGGAAAAAGGGTTTTTAAAATTTTTTAAAAAAAACCCCCCCTTTTTGGGGAAAAAAAAAAAAAAATTTTCTCCTTTTTTTTTTTAAGGGGTTTTTTTTTAAAAAAAAAACCCTTTTTTGGGGAAAAAAACCCCCTTTTTTTTGTTTAAAAAAAAATTTTTTTTTTTTGGGGGGGGTTTTTTTTTTTTTATTTTCCCTTTTTTTTTTTGGAAAAAAACCCCCTTTTTTTTTTAAGGAAAAAATTTTTTTTTTTTTTTTTAATTTTTCAAAAAAAGCCCCTTTTTTTTTTGGGGAAAAAAAAAATTTTTTTTTGGGAAAAAAAAATTTCCCCCTTTTTTCCTTTTTAAAAATTGGTTTTTTAAAAAATTTTTTTTTTAAAAATTTTCGGAAAACTTTTTTTTAAAAAAAAAAACCCCCCCTTTTTTTTTGGGGTTGGAAAAAAAAGGTTTTTTTTTTTAAAAAAAAAAAAATTTTTTTGGGTTTTTTAAAAATTTTTTTAAAATTTTGGGGAAAAAAATTTTTTAAGGTTTTAAGAAAAAAAATTCCCTTTTTTTTTTAAAAAAAAATTTCCCTTTTTTTTTTTTTAAAAAAAAAAATTTTTTTTTTAAGGGGGGCCCCCCTTTTTTTTTTTAAAAAAACCCCCTTTTTTTTTTGGGGGGGAAAAAAAAAAAACCCCCCCTTTTTTTTTCGAAAAAAAAATTTTTTTTTTAAATTTTTTTAAAAAAAAATTTTTTTTTTTTTTCCCAAAAAACCCCCTTTTTTTTTTTTAAAAAAATTTTTTTTTTAAAAATATTTTTAAAATTTTTTTTTTAAAAAAAATTTTTTTTTTTTAAAAAAGGGGTTTTTTTTTTGTTTGAAAAAACCCTTTTTTTTTTAATTTTTTTAAAAAACCTTTTTTTTTTTAAAACCAAAAAAGGCCCGGTTTCCCTTTTTTTTTGGGGTTTTTTTTTTTAATTTTTTTTTTTTTTTTTAAAACCCTTTTTTTGGGGGTTTTTTTTCCCTTTTTTTTTTAAAAATTTTTTTTTGGGGGGAAAAAAGGGGGGGGGGGGGGGGAAAAAAAAAAAATACTGCCTTTTTTATAGTGTTAGCGAAAATACTGCCTTTTTTATAGTGTTAGCGAAAATACTGCCTTTTTTATAGTGTTAGCGAAAATACTGCCTTTTTTATAGTGTTAACGAAAATACTGCCTTTTTTATAGTGTTAGCGAAAATACTGCCTTTTTTATAGTGTTAACGAAAAAAACTTGCCCTTTTTAAGTGTTGCGAAAATACTGCCTTTTTAATAGTGTTAGCGAAAATACTGCCCTTTTTTATAGGTTAGGGGAAAATACGGCCTTTTTAAAAGGGGTTAACAAAATACTGCCTTTTTTATAGTGTTAGCGAAAATACTGCCTTTTTTATAGTGTTAGCGAAAATACTGCCTTTTTTATAGTGTTTGCGAAAATACTGCCTTTTTTATAGTGTTAGCGAAAATACTGCCTTTTTATAGTGTTAGCGAAAATACTGCCTTTTTTAAAGTTTATTATAGTGTTTATAACTTTATAGTGTTAATTAAGATATTGCTTTTTTTATAGTGTTAGCAAAAATACTGGGTTTTTTTTATAGTGTTAGACAAAATGCTGCTTTTTTTATAGTGTAGCGAGAAAAGGTTTTTAAATGTTTCGAGACTCCCTTTGTTTGGTTTAAGATGCTTTGTGCTTTTTATTGTTTATTTTGGTTTAGACCGGGCCTGTTTTGTAGTTCCTCTCCTATGGGTTTTTTTTAGGACCGAAAGTACCCTATATGTAGTTGTGTCCTTGAGAGAGATGAGAAGAGAGATTGAGAAGAGAGAAGAAAGAGGGAGACGGGGGGGAAGGAGAGAAAGAGAAGATGTGGGCGGGGAGATGGGGAGGGGGGAGAGAGGGGAAGAGGGGAGCGGGAGAGAAAGGGGGGGAGAGAGGAGGGGGAGAAGGGACGAGGGGAGGGGAAAAGGAGGAGGAGAGAGAAAGCGGGCGAGAGAAGGAGAGGGGAGAGGAGAGAGACGGAGGGAGAAAAGAGGAGGAGGGGAGGGAAGAGATGAGAGAGGAGAGACGAGCGAGAGAGAGAGAGAGAGAGAGAGAGAAAAAAAAAAAATAGGAAGGGTGACTTAACGAAAGGCCTACAGTATGGTGATTTAAACAAAAAAACACTCTTAGCTTATTCAAAAATTATTCACTGACTTCATTTTTTTCTCCTTTGTATACCAACATTTGTTAAGTTGTATTTAAAGGGCGTTTTGTGGGGGTTTTTATGGGGATGGCCAATAGTGGTGCAAAGGGTTCGTTTTTAGAAGGATGAGAGACGTACAACCCTTTCAGTGACGCCCTCAAGAGCTCCTCTCCACACCGCCGCCCGACGCACAATGCCCCGGGCCCTCCACCCATCTGCCAACCCCGTCACAGGTGCGGACGTGAAAGTAGCGACAAAGGCCTCAGCTTCGGGTGCTTTTCATGTCTCTTGTTTTCATTATTGTCTGAAGTGGGTTAAAAGTTTTTGTTTTGTGTTCTTTAAAAAATATAGCCTGTGTTTTGTAGAGCTTTTCTTCATCTGTTGCTGTACGTATGCAATTTGTGTGTGTGTGTGTGTGTGTGTGTGTGTGTGTGTGTGTGTGTGTTTATGTATGTGTGTGTGTATGTATGTATGTGTGTGTGTGTGTGTGTGTGTGTGTGTGTGTGTGTGTGTGTGTGTGTTGTTGGTATGTGTGTGTGTTTATGTAGTGTGTGTATGTATGTATGTGTGTGTGTGTGTGTGTGTGGTGTGTGGTGTGTGTGTGTGTGTGTGTAGTATGTTATTGTTGTGTGTGTGTGTGTGTGGTGGGGTGTGTGTGTGTGTTGTGGTGTGTGTGTGTGTGTGTGTGTGTGTGTGTGTGTGTGTGTTACAGTTAGGTTATCACAGTCTTCAGTATTAATTTAAGAACGTTTCTATTTTTTCTACGTTATCTACTTTCTCTCTCTCTCTCTCTCTCTCTCTCTCTCTCTCTCTCTCTCTCTCTCCTCTCTCTCCTCTCTCTCTCTCGCTCTCTCTTCTCTCTCTCTCTCTCTTCTCTCTCAATTAAGTAGTACTGGTTTCACACACACACACCACACACTCGCGGCCATACTATAACTGATTACTTTCTGGTCTAATATCCAGGATCACTCGTCTTCCCGTATTTGGCTTGGTTAACCTTATGGGAGGCACTACACTTACTACAGTCTAATCTCCTATAAATTATATAATGTGTTTCCTGATGAACTTCTTGTCCTCTTACTTTCGTCTCGGTTCGGAAGGGGACCAAAAAGGTGCATCGAATAATATTTTCAGGACATGACACATACGTATAGTTTTATTAAATGTGCAAAGGTAAATAGTAGAGAGTAGAGAGATGAGAAGAGAGAGAGAGAGAGGAGAGAGAGAGAGAGAGAGAGAGAGAGAGAGAGAGAGAGAGATGAGTGAGTCTTACGAGATCAAATTCTTAGTATATAATTAACAAAACAGAACACAACAATATCCTCTCTCTTCTCTCTCTCTCTCTCTCTCTCTCTCTCTCTCTCTTCTCTCTCTTCTTCTCTCTCTCTCTCTCTCTCTTCTCTCTTCTCTCTCTCGTCTTCTCTCTCTTCTCTCTCTCTCTCTCTCTCTCTCTCACACATCCAGGTGTTGGTGGTGGTGATGATGATGAGGTTTAAAGGGAACAAGAGGGAAGCGGAGGGGTTCACTGTTTACCTGCCGCCGGTGAGCTCTGAAGGGCGTTCTGTGGCCCACGCCCTTCTTACAACTCACACATGGCCCACCAGGTTCCTCCATGGCCCCTCCCTTCTTCCTTCCCTCCCTCTTATCCTCTCTCCCTCTCTCTCGTCTTGTCTTCTCATCCTAACATCAGCTATTGCATATAATATTAGTGAAACATGCTAAGATAAATTTTTCTTTATTCTCTCATCTCTATTTTACTCCTATCATTTTTTCTTCCCTCCCACTTCTCCTCTCTCTCCTCTTCTCTCTCTCTCTCTCTCTCTCTCTCTCTCTCTCTCTCTCTCTCTTCCCTCTCTCTCTCTCTCTCTCTCTCTCTCTTCTCTCCTCTCTCTCTCTCTCTCTCTCTCTCTCTCTCTCTCTCTCTCTCTCTCTCTCTCTCTCTCTCTCTCTCGCTCGCCTTATCTTCTCCTCTTAACATCAGCTATTGCATATAATATTAGCGGAACATGCTAAGGTCTGGAGCAAGGATTATTTTTTTCTTCATTCTCTCATCTCTATTTCACTCTTGTCCTTTTTTTCTTCTTTTTTCCCCGTGTGGCCTTAGTGCCGCCGCCCTTAGACGCGCCTGTGATGGGCCGCCGCTGCACCGCTCTGATAGTCACCGCCGATAAGTCCCCCGGCTAATAGTGCAACGAGAAACATCCGCTGATTGGAATTTCAGATTAGCGAGCGAAGAAGAGGTTTACCCACCCACTTCCAGGACGCTTTTTTTCTGTTTTTAATTGGCTTGGGAACGTTCCATTCAACTATACGCACGATTATTTTATGTATTTTTTTCTTATTTTGGTACTTTTCTTACTCCTTTTTATTTTTCTACCCGAGAAGCTGTGTGTATATATAATTACAGAACGTTGCTTTTTTTCCTATCTTTTCATTATCTTTCCATCCATCATTGTAAGAGTATGTGGGTGTTAGCTGGGAGGGTGTCAGCGGGTGCAGGGAAGGAGGTGAGGTGGGGAGATTAATTAAAGGAAAGAGGTGGGGACGGAGGGTTAGGGTGGGCGTGAGGTGGGCGTGGGTGAACCAGGCGATAGTGACCGATGACAAATGTACGATCAAAGTAGTTCAGCAAATGTTCTACTTATGGTGGATTTTCTGGCAGATTCGCCCGAGGTACTGCATGCCTTATTATGCACTCCCAATACACCCTTATTCTTATTATGCACTGACTTTTTTTTCCTGTGGCGTCATTTCTGTGATTTTTTTTCGTGTGACTTTTTTTCCGTTGACTTTCTGTTCTACAATCGGGAGTACAAGGTATATAAGTTATAGATTATAGTTATGGAGATGTATAAGAGGTATCATATGATGGGGAAGGGCAGTAATAGCTATAGTGACATATGCATTGTTTGTAAAATGAGTGATCTTAGGAGTGTGGGCGATATGGAAAAGGGAGGTGTTATGGAAAGGGGGTGAGATGGGGGTGCAAGGTATAGTTATGGTGATGTGTATGGGGTGTGGCAGGTGATGGGGAAGGGGTGTAATGTGTGTAGTGACATATGCATTGTTTGTAAAAGGAGTGATTTTAGGAGTGGGCGATATGGGAAATAGAAGTGTTAAAAGGATGGTGTTAAGGAAAGGTGAAAAGGAAGTGTAATGGGAAGGGGAATGAGATGAGTCCAGGTAAACCGAGGACAATATCATAACACCTGGTGGGCTTGTCTCTTCATGTCTAGTCACGTCCTGAAGTTACCTGCCCATCTCTCTCTCTCCCTCCCATTCCCTCCTTCTCTCTCATCCCTTCCTTCTCTTTTTTTTTTCTTCTTTTTTTACCTTTATTCTTATAGGTTTTACAGTCAGGAGCTTCAGTTGGACTACTGAGAACTATCTTTGACTTTAGGAATGTGTAGATTATTCCTAGCTTAACATACATACATGGGTTACTATTCTAAATTCTCTATTTCTCTATTTCACTATTCCACTACTAAATGAATTTTACATGTACATGTGTTACTATTCTAATTTTATATTTTATTTTTCACTACTAATAATATATATATATATATATATATATATATATATATATATATATATATATATATATATATATATATATATATATATATATATATATATATATATATATATATACATAGTTGCACTTAAGAATCATAGGGTTTACAGGTTTACAGGTAGGTACTTAATACTATGGCTGCTTTATCCAAGCGTTCACAGCACTCTTGAAGATCTGGAGTGACGAGGTAGAGTGAAGCTGTGTCTGCTGTACCATGCAGTTCCACATTCTTGTGTAGCGTGGAAGGAAGGAACGCGGAGAGGTCTCCGTCCTGGCAAAAGGGACGATCAGTTGATGGTCCCTGGTAGCAGCAGTTCGTGTGGTGTGGCGCTCTCTCTCTCTCTCTCTCTCTCTCTCTCTCTCTCTCTCTCTCTCTCTCTCTTCTCTCTCCTCTCTTCTTC
>JACEEZ010002548.1:35000-37500 GCA_016584305.1 Chionoecetes opilio | reverse complement strand
CTTTCTATCTCACATTATCACAAGTTATGTAATCTTACTTTCGTGGCCAGTAGTCTGCAGGGACGGCTGACAGGGGGGGTGGGGTTAGTGGAAGGATAGTTCGCAGGGGGAGGTATTGGGAGGAGGGGAATGTGAGGGGAGAGGTGAGTGAGGGAAATCCAGCAAACTTTTTTTTAAACTTTTAATATGAATTTTAAGAGAGAGAGAGAGAGAGAGAGAGAGAGACTGGGTACTCCGGTTTTTTTTACTTTGAATATGAATTGAGAGAGAGAGAGAGAGAGAGAGAGAGAGAGAGATGATCTAGGTGGGGAGGGGGGGGGGGGAGACATGGGTGCAGGTTTGGTGACGGTCACGTAACGGAGGGCCTTGATAGATCCAGTGGTGACGGTGGTGGTGGTGGTGGTGGTTGAGGTTGTTACGTCAGTAGTGTGGGGTTTTGAGTGAGGTAGGAGATGAGGTTCCTACACTGTGCTGGACTGATTGTGGGTGTGTGTGTGAAGGGCGTTGTGAGATAGCGGGACGTCAGGGTCTGTGTGTGTGTGTTATTCACCCATGGCCATGGTCCACGCGAGCTGGCTCGCGATCACCAGTTTCACCCTCTCAGTGCGAGCTTGGAGCTCATTATTACCGATCTTTGGGCAATGCTGGGACCTCACAAACCACACCCCCCCGTCCCCTTGCTCAAGGGGGACAGTACGGCCCGAATTTCAAAGTAGAAAAATCCACGGGAATGAGCGGGGTCGGGGATCGAACGCCGGACCACAGAATGATGCCGGGCGCCCTAACCAACTGAGCCACACGGATGTGTGTATGTGTGCTTCATCTCTCCCAAGACTATCTCCCCCAAAGCAAGCCAGCACATCATCCAAACATTCTCCTCCGTCATTCCCCTTCAAAGCAATTTTATACAAAGAAATGACTCATGACTGAATTCGTAACAAAACTTCTTCATACGTTCCACAATCCACATCCCAAGTTTCATTATATTTAATTTTCTACGCATTCCTGTCAACGCTCTCTCTCTCTCTCTCTCTCTCTCTCTCTCTCTCTCTCTCTCTCTCTCTCTCTCTCTCTCTCCAAACCCGTCAGGGTGGCTTGGTTGGTAGAGCTGCGGGCTCGCGTGTGCAGCGTCCCTGCGCATTCGGTCAGCGGTTCGAGCCCACCAAGTTCGTCCTGACGTGGTGGCGCTTTGTATAGTCAATAACCTTGTAGTTGGTACTTGCAAAGTGTCTAGATAGGATCAAAGTATCTTATCTTATCTCTCTGCAACACGACTAATACAACTGCATTATATTTTTTCCTCGTCTTTTGTTTCCATCATTTTTCTTTCAATCTCTCTACAAAAAGGATTTCAAGTGATCTCATCTTCTGTCTAGTCGATTTGTACGCTTGTTTACATTATGACGTTCTTCCTCTCTCTCTCTCTCTCTCTCTCTCTCTCTCTCTCTCTCTCTCTCTCTCTCTCTCTCTCTCTCTCTCTCTCTCTCTCTCTCTCTCTCTCTCTCTCTCTCTCCTTTTCCTTTTTCTCCTCCACCTCCTCCTCCTCCATCTCCTCCTCTTCCTAATATGGCCGCGTGAGACTGGATGACGTCTTGGAAACTCGAGGAAAAAGAGCAACAAGAACTAAATGACTGAGGCAGACTGGCGCCCGACGCAGAATACAAGCAGAGAGAGAGAGAGAGAGAGAGAGAGAGAGAGAGAGAGAGAGAGAGAGAGAGAGAGAGAGAAGAGCCGTCATGGCCAAAATACTAACCAGTGTTTTGGCAAATAAAAGCGGATAAATCAATGTATACAGTATGTAATGAACTGATGCTAAATGCTGAAAATAATGACGATAAAAATAATGGTAATTAAAATGATGCTAATAATGATGGTTACGTTACCTTTACTGTCTGTATTTATAGCACTATTATCACCTCCACCACTACCATTATTATTGATACTACCTCTATTTCTACAACTACTACTAATGCTTCTACCACTGTGCTGCTATTATTGCTATGACTTCTACTGCTACTACTACCACTAGCTACTACTACTACTACTACTACTACTACTACTACTACTACTACTACTACTACTACTAATACTACTACTACTACTATTCCTACTACTATTTACTACCATTACTACTACTACTACTACTATCTTCTACTACTACTACTACTACTACTACTACTACTACTACTACTACTACTACTACTACTACTACTACTACTACTACTATACTACTGCTCCTCCTCCTCCTACCGCTAGCACCACTTCTACTACTTCTACCACCATCACCGTCTCTACTACTGCTATAACCACTACTTCCACCATCCTATCATCACCATCAGCCCGTTTCTCAAGACCTGCCACACCATCCTGGAATCACATTCACCCCCCCCCCCCCTATCAACACACCTGCGAAGTGTAATTCACGCCATGCCCTCTCCCCGCTGCACCTCCATCTCCCCTCCCCTCTCTCTCCACCCACACCAAGAGCCGCAATCAGACC
>JACEEZ010002548.1:10000-30000 GCA_016584305.1 Chionoecetes opilio | reverse complement strand
CTCTTCTCTTCCTCTTCCTCCTCTTCCTTCTCCTTCTCCTTCTCTTTCTTCTCTTACTCTTCCATTTTTTCCTCTACCTCTTCCTATTCCTTCACTTTTTCCTTTACCTTCTTATCTTCCTCCTCCTCCACTTCCTCCTTCCCTTTCACTTCACTCCATCACTTCACTCCTACACGTTCCAGTAGTAGCCACAAGAGGGCGAGGTGTAGCAGACCAAGCCAACACACATACGTCAGCCTCCATCGTATCCTTATGATTCTGGTGGAAGTAATAATATGCCAATTACATCATGATCTCCATTGTACGAGACTGATATGAACTGAAGAGAAATATTTTGAGTGATTTCCAGATGATTGGACTTATAGTCATAGCCCATCCCCTCGGGAGGATGCGCAGTACATGTGTACCTTGTGTGTATTGTGTACCGTGTGTAGCATATTTCATTCATTGACAGAATTGGCAGTATAGGCTATACCTATCTACCTACCTATTTGTCTACATGGTTCAGATGTGCAATGGTAAACATGGTACTTTGCACACAACACACCCTTACTTGTTACTACATATACTGTTACTCTCTTTCAATGCAATAAAGATTGTGTATACTTTTATCTTAAATGTCATAACAACCGGACCCGGGAAGTCCCAGGATCCCGGGAAAAAAAAAATCCCGGAATGCCGAGATGTTAAAAACACGCCAAAGGAAAACTTTAGTTGGAAATGTTTACATTGACGACAAAATGTAGAAAAAAACAATTTAGATTATTAATAATCATTGATTACAGATATATTTTAGTGTACAGCAATAACTTAGAATGTTGAGGATACAAAGGATGAAAGAAACGAAGAAAGGATGGATATAAATGATCCTGAGAGCCTTAACGATTGATTGATCAATTAAGTGATCAAATGAGGCAACCACCTCACTCCTTGTCCGCCGCTTTTCGATAATGGCGTTGCTGTTCTCGCCATTCCCTCAAGAACTGTCGCTTCCGCTCCACCGCCTGCAAGCGGGCCTTCAGGTAGGCCTCGACGGCGGCTACCTCGGCGGGCGGGCCCACGACTCTCACGCTACGGGAGTGAGTGTTGGTGGCGGGGGGCACCGATACTCTCACGCTGGGGTATTTCTGAGCCAGCCTGATGAGCTCCTCGCCCCCGGGGCCCACCAGGTGGCCCCGCGTGTTGGGTGCCACATCCACCACCACTTTTACTCTGTTCTTCTTGCGGCGCTCGGCGGCCTCACGCAACTGTGCCTCGATGACCTCCAGGCGGCCGGTGATGTCCTTGGCGGCGGCGGCCACCTGGCTCTTTGGGCCCTCGAGGCTGACGTGCTTGGCGGTGCGATCCTGGGGCAGGGGCACCGTCACACGCACGTTGGGGAAGTCCTTCCGCAGTTTTTGGACAGTGTCCCCCCGCGGCCCGATGACGTGCCGCCGTCGGCCCGGTGGCACGGCCAGCAACACCTTCACTGAGTCTTCCCTCCACGACTGCCGCACCTCATCGTCCCTTGAGGCTGCTTTACGCCGAGCCTTGACACGCTTCTTGGCAGGTGCGACGCTTGCCTCCACGCCCTTAGTGCCTTCTTTCTTGGCACTTTCTTCGGCACTTCCTTCAGGCACCTCCTCGGAGTTTACTTCCTTTTGGCACTTTTTCAGAGTGTTGCCGGCAGTGTGCCACTCGCCGGACTCGTCCACTGTTTCCTCATCTTTAGGGGGAGTCTTCTTCCGCCGGTTTTTGCGTTGTTTGCGAATATTTTTCCTTTCTGTGAGTGCCTCTTCGTCTTGTTGACTGCATTGAGGCTCCTGTAAGGCCAGATATCCATTATCATCCTCGACGGATTCCTCTGAGTCCTTCACCTCCCCGCACTGCGTGATGCCATGTGGAAGTGACACACCTGCATCTTCCGCTGAAGGTACAGATCGCTCGGATACCTGACCATTTACTCCAGAAGAATCGGCGTCCTTCTGACCATTGTCATATACTTCCACAACTGTTTTCTCAACGGAAATTACGTTTTCGTCTGGCTTTTCGAGCCACTGCACCACAAAAAGCACAAAATACAGCATGGAACACACTGCAAGGCCTGTCAGATGCGTTAAGAACATCTCGTGCTCGTGTTGAGCTTTGACGATTTGCTCCTCAATGCAGCCAAGGAGCTGCTTTGTCCTGCGGGAGCTGGCCAGGAGGATCCACCAGTCCTCGCTGACCAGCGCCGCGCAGGCCTCCAGCGGCTCCTGAGGCGGGGCGGGGCGCAGAGGCCCCAGCCACCACCAGTGAGCCAGGAGCTCCCGTGCCTGCCAGGCAGTAGTGGCATGGAGGCCCATGTCCTCCCATGCCTGCAGGGCCTCAGACACCCTCAAGGCGTTGTCCAAGGCGTCCTGCCACACGCTTTCGAGGAGGGCGGTGATGCCCACCACCACCAGGATGAACACGGTCACCAGGGACACCTTGAGAATAATTGTCTTCAGAATTGTTTTGTTTTCCATTTGATTTTATAATATATCAATCAATGACCCAAGAAACAATGTTTATCACATGAGAAGAAAGGGGATGGTTGCGTCCACTACCACAGCGTGAATCTGATACTAATGTTTAGGCTTCCCTACACAGTGACGAAACTGTTGGTTTGCCAAGGCAGAAGGGGGAAATATACAATATAATATACGACACTATAATAATACGATACAATATACAATATAATATACGACAATATAATAATACGATACAATATACAATATAATATACGACACTATAATAATACCATACAATATACAATATAATATACAACAGACGATATACATTTACTTATCTATATGTACTTACGTATATCTGTGTGTCAACATTTCATATTTCCTTCTCTAAAGTTTTCAATGGCTGTTGTAAATATGGACTCTGGCTGTGGTATAGGCGAGTGACTTCTAATTAAGTAATATCCATAAAGAACATAATTGAGTACAAGTGAAAGAGACAGACATGCAAACATTGATGAAGATATGCATTGGGCATTCTCCCTGAGAGTGAGGTATGCAATGGTACACATGGTACACTGCACGCTACACACCCAGACTTGTTACTGCATACACTCTTATTCACTTTTACTGCACAATTATAGTAATACGCTACATATACAATCTGGAAAAATTTTACCCAGGATTTCTCGATGTTCTTAATTAAAGCACACTATTATGAGGCTATGTCACATTACCGCACCATATTTTACGGTGTATTTTTGCAATTAATTATTTGAGAGAGAGAGAGAGAGAGAGAGAGAGAGAGAGAGAGAGAGAGAGAGAGAGGAGAGAGAGAGAGAGAGAGAGAGAGAGTGTGTGTGTGTGTGTGTGTGTGTGTGTGTGTGTGTGTGTGTGTGTATGTGTGTGTGTGTGTGGTGTGTGTGTGTGTGTGTGTGTGTGTGTGTGTGTGTGTGTGTGTGCGTGCGTGCGTGCGTGCGTGCGTGCGTGCGTGCGTGCGTGTGTGTGTGGGGTGTCAGGTTCAGTTCGTGTAGGAAACGTGTATGCACAGAGCTGGGCACTAAATACATTGAATGTATTTAAATACTAAATACATGGGAGGAATGTATTTAAATACTAAATACTAAATGCATTTTACGAATGTATTTAAATACTAAATACATCAATTGTATTTAAATACATTTGTAAATACATTTTTAATTCACACAAATTTTAACATGTCCGAAAAAAAATGGATTTCCTTAGTATTTCCTTAGATTTTGGGTTTCCTTAGAAATTTCCTTCTCAGGCATAAATTTCCTAAAAATAAGGAAATTTCCTTATAAAAAATAAGGAAGTTTTTGAAAGTGGAAACACTGGTTCACTGTAACATCAGGATTGCCAGATAGTTGGGCGGGTTTATGGCCAAATTAACTGATAAAAAAGTATTTACATTTTTATATTATGAGTATTTAAATACAATGTATTTAAATACTTCTAAAAGTATTTAAATACTGTATTTAAATACATGACAACCAATGTATTTATAAATACATTTCTAAATACACAAATGTATTTAAATACAAATGTATTTAAATACTGCCCAGCTCTGTGTATGCACCATGTAGCGTACGCACCCCCAAGCCTGGCCCTCAGAAGCTACAAGTGACCTATGTAGTTTGTCAGTCTTATACTCTCACAGCATGCATTTATCCGAGCCTGACGGAGGTGACTGGGGACTCGGTGCTGTGTGCGGGAACCCGAGGCCACTGGGACCGCTGACTTATTAATTATTATTATTATTGTTTTTATTATTATTATTATTTTTTTTTTTTTTTTTTTTTTTTTTTTTTATTATTATTATTATTTTTTTTTTATGGGTGGGGGTAAAATGATTATCAATTTTCTTGGATTCATAATTTTGTAATGTGTTTGTTATAGATGTGTACTTTTGTGATCAAGATGCTCTGGGTTTTCTGTCATCCCGCACGTTTGAAGAAAGGCCTCATGATAATAATGATAATAATTTTAATACAGTAATGATAATGAAAAATATTATCATTATTACTATTATTATTATTATTATTATTGTTATTATTGCTATCATCATCATTCATCATCATCATTATTATTATTATTGTTGACATCACTAATTTTTCATCTTCACCAAGAGACACTTATGTGGACAGAAATAGATGCTGAAATCTATATACATATAAGGACAATGTTCGCCCCAGTTACGTTCGTGAATACCGGGCTATTTGCACCTTCCTTTGATGCGTCACCGAGGCTTCAGAAATCACCCTGTTACCCATTGACGCGTCAGCATGGATTGGCGGGCATTGGCCTATCATTACAGTTGTGTGTGTTGTGTGTGTGTGTGTGTGTGTGTGTGTGTGTGTGTGTGTGTGTGTGTGTGTGTGTGTGTGTGTGTTTGAAGTGTGTGTGGTGTCCTGGCTTCAAACACAAATATGCTCGTTAACAATAGCTACATACCATACATGTACCTTCGCAACGACTGTAGGCAGTGTCAGCCGCGGGTTTGCCAAATAACATCCATAAAACAGTGAAATTCGACAGCCTGTAAAAGAATAACCTTACTATAGTTCTCCGATGTATTGTTACAGATAATAGATGTACTATAGTTACCTTTATCACTGTACACCTCTGCATCAAACAAGTACATATAAGACGTTTGTATATAGTGGAAGTTAATATAAGAGGAAGTATATGGATCAAATGACAAGAGGAGTGACAAGACACCTCCCGAACTAAATTGGCCAACCCTCCTTTCTATATTCTCTTACTGCCTTCTTTATAGGGACTGACAACTGTGCAGGCTTTTTGCTGCTTTTTTTTTGGCCCTTGATCAGTTCTTAGTTGGTGTTAAAAAAAATAGATGTAATAATTACCTTTTATACTGTACAACTATGCTTAAAACAAGTACATCTAAGACGTTTTGTAGTGGACATTGATATCAGAGGAAGTACGGATCAAATAAACAACGTGCATAATGATGACGTTGAAAAGAAATGCGGAGTAACAAGATGGAGGAGACGAAGATGTTGGAGAGAGTGACAGGAGTTGATGACGGGGGTTGGGGTTGCATTGGACTCCACCCTTCTTAACAATACCGTGTGTCTGAACCCTCCACCCCTCCCGTACAGGACCCGAGAGGCGTGTTTGAGACTAGAGGTGAACGATGCTGTTGATCTAGAAGTGGAGGAGTGTGAATAGTGAAGCAGACAGTCAGTATCATAATTTAGATCTAAACATGCCCTCTAGATTACATATATAAATAAAACAGACATTTCAATCTATGGCCATGTGATGAATGTCAATGATTTATGAGAAAGTTATTAGTAAGATCATTATCCTGAAGGTTAAATAAAAGAGATGTAATAAATTGATAGGAGTCTGTTTCATTAAAAAAATATACCTTAGATATTACTGGGAAATTCTGACATCATAATAATCTGTCTGGTATAATATGAACATGCAATGAAATACGAAAAATAACTTTTGCTTCTGATGATTGCGCAGTGATGATAACAATAATGGTAATAATGATAATGATGGAATGCTGATACTAATAATGATTATGATAATGATAATACTAATGATAATAACAACAATATTAGAAATAATTATAATAATAATATTATTATTATTATTATCATTATTATTGATATGATTATTATTTATTACTATTATTAGTCATAGTATTTATTTACCATTATTATTGATGTTATTATTATCAATACTAACAATAATAATAGTAATAACAATAATTATGATAGTGTGAATAATAATAATGATAACAATAATAATGTTTATAATAGAAATAGACATGAACTATAGTCTAATATATTGATTTTTGGACCTGGCATGCAGAAAATGGAGTTATGGAATTTTACCCCCCACCCCCCGCCCGCAAAAAAAAAAAAATATATATATATAATAATCTTCACGTCTCAGATGAAACCACAACAATGCGCTACAGGACCTTGGAAGTTCTTGTTATGTATCGCGTGTGGGAGGCTGCCAGGAGGGGGGGAGAGGGGGGGAGGGGGATCATTAACACAGCAGTACATGGAACACAATACAAGAACACGAATCTTTGACCACTTACCGCCTCGCGTTGTAATCACTCCCTAGAATTGAGACTTCGTTGCTTTCCCTAAGAAATGTTTATATATTACGCAAGCTTGGCTTTAATGCTCATCATTCTATTTCTTGTTCTAACGTATCCATTCTAGAATAACCTGTTGATCACTTTTTTGCACTTAATTAACACCAGAAGAAATGAAGAAAAAAAAGTCCTTCAAAAAATAAGTTAGAAAAAAAGGTATTTATTGCGTTTGCGTCTACCTTTTTATTATTAACTCTCTCTCTCTCTCTCTCTCTCTCTCTCTCTCTCTCTCTCTCTCTCTCTCTCTCTCTCTCTCTCTCTCTCTCTCTCTCTCTCTCTCTCTCTCTCTCTCTCTCTCTCTCTCTCTCTCTCTCTCTCTCTCTCTCTCTCTCTCTCTCTCCCCCCTCATTCCCCCCTCCCTCCCTCCCCCCTTCCCCCTTCCCACCCTGCCATTATCTTTCCTAGGACGTGACACAATGTAGCGGTCTCTCAGCGGGTCACAGGTCGCGGGGAGGGACCTGCGGCGCCTCATTGGCATGCAGGGAGGCTGAGGTGTGTCTCCGCTAATTAAGATGTTATTAATTCCCTGGCTACCTGTCCACCTGGATCTGCTCACCTCACTGAGGATTCGATCGAAGTGGAAGCTCAGTGCGAAGGGGGAATAGGATATTAATAGGTTCCCCCCCCTCTCTCTCTCTCTCTCTCTCTCTCTCTCTCTCTCTCTCTCTCTCTCTCTCTCTCTCTCTCTCTCTCTCTCTCTCTCTCTCTCTCTCTCTCTCTCTCTCTCTCTCTCTCTCTCTCTCTCTCTCTCTCTCTCTCTCTCTCTCTCTCTCTCTCTCTCGAGTTAAGGTGATCAAGGAATGAACATGCAGCTATTTTTTTATTATAATGATAGACAGAATGATATAAGGAAACTCTGTGCGAAGGGGGAATAGGATATCAATATAGGTTTTTTTTTCTCTCTCCCCCTCTCTCTCTCTCTAGTTAAGGTGATCAAGAAATTAACATGCAGCTGTTTTCTTTATTATAATGATGGACAGATATATAGCTTCTTTTTTTTCTCTCTCGCTAGGAAAGATTATCAAGAAATTTACATACAGCTATTTTCTTTATTAGAATGATGGACAGATATATGGATAAATAGTAGAGAGGATGCAGGAATTAGGAAGATAAAAGGGTGTGCAGTTTGCCAGTTCAGATGAGAAGCAATGTAAAACAAATATGTAGTAGTAGAGGATCGCAAAACGAGTGGTAGAGTGTGGGAATTGGAAACAGTTATACAGGAAGGAAAAATGATGAGACAAAATTGATATTCTTTAACGTTAGATTTCTTCATTGTGTTACGTGTAGTTGGATCTCATGTTAATAGGCACACTCAGCACTGCAGCACCTTTAACATCTGGCTGGACAGAACCCAAAGGAGATTGTCTAAAACTCATACCTTAATTAATGAAAATTGAATGATAGATGTCAGGTAATATATTCAGATGACTCACATTAGCTGGTGATGAAGGTCTCGAGGATGTAGAGTGGAGGAGGTTGTTAGAAGATGGATGTACATAGTTGAGGAAGTTAGATACGAGTATATATTGCAAAAACGTATATTTAAAAACAAATACGGAGAAAGTGGTTCACAAATAGGGTGGTAAATGATTGGAATGGACTCAGTCATCAGGTAGTTAGTGTGGAGGATAGTTCAATAGGGAGTTTTAAAAGGAAGCTAGACAATTTTATGGATGGGGATGAAGGGTCGATGCAGGTAGTGTTAAGTAACTGGAACTACCACGTGTAGGTCTTACGGCCTCTTATAGCTTCCTTATGTTCTTATGTTCTTATATACATGAGCATCAGTAAATCTAATCCATGATATGAAATTGTTCAACACATGTACTGGATACCTTGAGGCTGTGAAGTGTATGTCTGCCTTACGGACTTTTAGAATACACAAGGCCCAAGGTTCATGCCATTAACATGCCATCGTGCATTTAAAGTCATCTAATTGTTGAGCAGCACGCAACACTGTTTTACTGAAATGTTGGTGTGTCACAACATGAATCCCTTTCAAATGGACATAAATGGGTGTTCATGGTGCAAAGTCTTGATAGTAAAATAAAATGAATGGATTTTCTCCCGGTTGTTAAAAGAAAAACATTAGCAGATTAGAAAACGAGAGTGGTGGTTTTATATAGGAACGAAATAGGCACAATATGTTATTTAAGAAAAGAAATCTACACAATATCTGAAAAAAACACTGCATATCCCAAAGATGAAACGAGTTACTTGTGATGCAGAACTATTACGAACTCTGACTTTCAAACAGAAATGAGAGATATTTATAAACTATACGAGATGAAAAGAGAAAATAAAATCACTGCATGTATCGCTTTCTTCATCCGCCTACATAGAGGAAGACACTAAATGGACGTGTATAGGAATATTGATCAAGAAAAAAGAACTTAGACAGAAACACATGTAGAATAGAAGAAGAAGAAGAAAATCATAAAGAAATAAGAGCTGATAGAGAGAGACATAATTATTATAGTTATGATGCCAAGTAGTAGAATGGAAGGATTTTGATGAAGGTGTGACAATGCAGACAGAAGTGAAACCTGCCGAAGAGAAAACTATACTGGAGAAAGAAAGCAAGAGTGTGTATGTGTAGACACTAGACCAGGCTTATCACAATCCCACTTTGTGTATCTTAAGAGCCTTCACAGGGGATAGGAAAAGCTTGAGTGTTCTCCTGTGTGAAGTTAAAACAAAAATGGATGATAAGAAAAAAAAAAAAAAGTGAATCAACGAATGCGTTTTGAGTATTTAGCATACAGTAAACATTTAAGAATAAATAAGAAGGAGAAATTAATGATGAAGAGATCACGTCCCACCCTCACAGTGATATAGTGTTGGTGGCTCACATATGTGCTTCATGATGTCCCTGTTACACCCATGCACACCCTAGTCCCTGCACACACTCCACGTCTTCACCTTCAAGATATATTTGCTCTTTGATCTGAGCACCTATTATGCATGGTGTTTTCCTCGCCTTCTAGTCGTGTGTTGGGCAATACAGAAGGTTGTACACTTACGTCATGTCCTTGTTTGGTATCCGTCTCATTATTTAGTCTCTCCCATACATCTCACAATCCTTAATTAATAACCATTTTTCTCTCTCATCATATATTTTGTTAAATGGCAAATGAAGGTAATGGTTAACGTAATATCTATTTTGCTTTAATGACATGCAAGTTTGTTCCCTCTATAATGAATAATGTCATGCTCTACCGTTTGGCTTTATCATCAGATCAAATATTCTTAAATCACAACATTTTATCTATTTAGACCTGTCATTAGGACGTACATTATTATCCTCAGTAATGGTTATCAAACACTTTATTACCGCTGCTAATCCAAATTTATTATTCCATACATTATATATTTACTGATTAACATTCATTTATTTATTCGGTATTTTTTTCATCGTTTCCTTATTGTGTTATTTATGCATGATTTATCGAACCTATTTCATACTTTTTGTCTTTATATTTCTTATTTATTCATTCATTTATTTGCATCGGGGAGGCGGTTAGCGTCTCCGACTGGCGTTCTCGGTGACCCGAGTTCGATCCCCGAAGAAAACCAAAACTTTTCTGCACCGTCGAGTGGCCCAAGAACACCCACATGCTCTGTCCATCAACTCTACCTTCGATTGCGAGTGCATCGGAGGACACAGGGGGGCGGCATGAGCCTCTAATCACAGGCGTCACTATAAGAATCCTGCCTGCGCCACCACGGGCGAGGACCAACCATCACAGCCCTCAAGTGAACCTCCAGACCCTACCATCCGAGCCCTGGGTCACTACTGCCTATAGGCGTTATAGGCACAAATGTAAAAAAAAATATATATTTATGTTCATCAAATATATTCATCAAATATTTATTCATCTATTTGTTTCATGTATTTTCCTTTCTGTTATTCATTTTTTTATGTGTGTGTGTCTGCGTGTGTGTGTGTGTGTGTTATTCACTCATGGTCTTGTCCACGCGAGCTGGCTCGCGATCGCCTGTTTTCACCCTCTCAGTGCGAGCTTGGAGCTCATTATTACCGATCTTTGGGCAATGCTGGGACCTCACACAACACACACCCCCATCCCCTTGCTCAAGGGGGACAGTAACCGCCCGAATTTGTCAAGTGAAAAATCCCCGGGAGCACGAGGATTCGAACCGCCTACCCACAGAATGGGAGCCCGTCACGTTATCAACCTGACCATAGGGTCAACCTGTGCGTGGTGTGTGTGTGTTATTTTAGTAGTTGGGTGGTTCTGGGTGACAGGTAAGACTCCTCCAGTAGGGACCCGGGGCTTGAAGGACGTGGAACCGAACATTATTACATAGGAAGAATAGAACATCCTGGGCCTTTTAAATGTGTTAACTTCATCCAAAAAAAAGCTGATTTGAGTGAATTAGGGAAAACATAAAAAAGTAATATTCCGCCGGATTTTTTTTATTATTTTTCTTCTACGTTGAAGCCTAGAGGTTGAAGTCTCTAGGCTATTATTATCTTCCTTCCTTCTATTATTTTATTTTTTTCAGCCACGATATACAAAGTGATGACGCAAATCACTTCTTTTCGCCCATTTTTTTTTCTTCGTATCAAGTAAGACCAAAGCAATATGTAAAGTGTAAATCCAGTGGCATGCACAGAAAAAAAAATCATATCGGCATATAAAATGTAATCTGGTTTGTACTGGATTTTTTGTTTTACTCGCACGTGTGTAAAATTTATATAAGCTTCCGCTGTCTTTGTGTCTTCAAGTGTATTTGTATTATTCGCTTTAGTTCTGTATTATTAGAGTGATAGCCCATTCATTTTTTACGCTAAGAGTGTGACAGAAATTTAAACTTAGTTTTTTTTTTCTTCTCTCTCTCTCTCTCTCTCTCTCCTCTCTCTCTTCTCTCTCTCTCTCTCTCTCCTCTCTTCCTCTCTCTCTCTCCTCTCTCTCTCTCTCTCTCTCTCCTCCTCTCTCTCTCTCTCTCTCTCTCTCTCTCTCTCTCTTCTCCTCTCTCTCTCCTCTCTCTCTCTCTCTCCTCTCTCTCTCTCTCTCTCTCTCTCTCTCTCTCTCTCCTCTCTCTCTCTCTCTCTCTCTCTCTCCTCTCTCTCTCTCTCTCTCTCTCTCTCTCCTCTCTCCTCTCTCTCTCTCTCCTCTCTCTCTCTCTCTCTCTCTCTCTCTCTCTCCTCTCTCTCTCTCTCTCTCTCTCTCGTAATGAACCACCAAAAAAGATTGAAGGATTTGCAAGGATAAGAACGTAAAGGCAAACCAAATTCCTTCATCGCAAAAAACAAAACAAAACACAAAAAACTCCAGTGGTAAATAAATGCTCACCAAATTTTTTTATATAATTTTGAGGTGTCCTTGGACTTTTTTATATATAATTTTGAGGTTTCCTTGGACTTTTTTATATATAATTTTGAGGTTTCCTTGGACTTTTTTATATATAATTTTGAGGTTCCTTGGACTTTTTTATATATAATTTTGAGGTTTCCTTGGACTTTTTTATATATAATTTTGAGGTTTCCTTGGACTTTTTTATATATAATTTTGAGGTTTCCTTGGACTTTTTTATATATAATTTTGAGGTTTCCTTGGACTTTTTTATATATAATTTTGAGGTTTCCTTGGACTACTTCCTCCACATCAATCTGTCTATCATTCTATCAGTAATGACGGGAACTCACTCTTTTACCTCTTATCACATTATCATTACCTTATATCTATTATCCTTTTATGTTTTGATAAGCAGTGTTCCGTTTGACGTGGCGCTGAGTGTGCGGTATTGAGTCATCAGTAGCGCTATCTAGCCAGGCCCTTGTTACCACCACAGGTTAAGTTGCCGCAAAATACAGCGCGGTGAAGGCTGCGGGAGAGACATGACGCCCTTATCATCTCAATTCACTGGACGATACGCGAAAAGTTAGTCCTGTCAATGGTACTAAAACTTGGTAGCTTTGTATTGACACCGATGTTTGTACTTTGCTTGTGGTCTGGTCTTCTCTCTCTCTCTCTCTCTCTCTCTCTCTCTCTCTCTCTCTCTCTCTCTCTCTCTCTCTCTCTCTCTCTCTCTCTCTCTCTCTCTCTCCATCCGTCCCTTTCCCCCCCCGCGAAGATTGTTTTTCGTTCTGCATTCTCATGTAAACACACACACACACACACACACACACACACACACATGGGTACTCCGTAGTGTAGTGGTTAGCACGCTCGGTTCACAACCGAGAAGTCCCGGTTCGATCCCCGGGCGGAGCGGAAACATATGGGCTGTTTCCTTAAAACCCCAGCCCCTGTCCCCCCCAGCAGTAAATGGGTACCGGGTGTTAGCCGGGGTTTTGTGACCCCCCTCCCGGGGTGGTGGCTTCGGCCTACACTAACCACTAAGGATGAATGATAAAATGTTGATATGGAGACGGGGCCAACGAGCGTTTCTCTGGCCCTGTAAAATACAACTAGATTGAATACACACACACACACACACACACACACACACACACCACACACACACACACACACACACACACACACACACACACACACACAAATGACAGTCTTCCTTCTTCCTTCGCCTCAGCTCAGGTATAGGGAAATAAAAAAAAGAAAAAGAAATAGCAGGAAAAGAGAGATGGAAAAAAAGAGGTGAGAAGAGAAAAGCAGGAGGGATTTAGACCGTCCCCCCCTCCCCCCCTCCCCCCTCCCTCGCCCCCGCCCCCCCAGAACGGAACATAAACACACACATCACAAAAGAGAAGGAACAACAGATCTGCAACAATGAACTATACTCGCTTCCCCTCCCACCTGTGTCCTGCTAAACCCTCTCCTCCCCTCCCCCCCCCACTTCTGCCTCTCCTTTAGTGCCCCCTCTATGTATACTATCACGGATCCACGTCTGAATTTAAACCTTTTGAGTGGGAGGGTATAAGGGCTCATTGCAGGTACGAAAAAGCCATACTGTTTCGGGACTCATATGTCACTCTGGCTTTGAGCTCCGGCGTGACAGACTGTGGGGATCATAACAATGGCGGCGTGTTGATGTATGTGGGCGGGGGGGCGGGGGATGGGCGGGGGCGGAGGGGGGCGGGGGATGAGCGGCATGGGGGTGTGAGGTGGCTGGTCCCAACGCCCATCTGACTTCCGCCCACCACACGCCCCTCTCTCGTCACCACCACCATCACCACCATCACCACCTCCACCCACGTATCATATTTTTACTCTCGAATATTGATATAAATTGAGTGTTTTATTTTTTTTATTTGTTTCCTTATGAATGTATATATATCCTTCCTTTCTCATCCTCCCATAGCTTCCTCATGATCTCTGCTGTGGCTTATTTTTCTCTCCCACGCGACGCCACACTCGGTGCAGTCAGGGGAAAAAAAGACATCCAGAAATAGCACAGCTCCTACAAAACACAGACACACACACATACACACACAAACAAACAAACTTAAATGTCAAGTCACTAAATGAAGACTATAGCTTTCAGGCTTTTCAAAGACAAACTATTGACGTAACCGGAAACAGCATGAGACAAATAGATAAATCGAAGAAAAAGAAGAATTACTATGAAACACCAGTGAGGGGAGTGTCTGGCATTTCCCTTCTATTCTGCATCATTAAGCGCCTGTGGCCCTGGAAGGCTGGCGGGCCGGGAGAAGATCACTGATGTATATGGAGAGGATGTTCCCCGGCAGCGACTGATGCATACAGCCGCGTCGCTCACTGAGTCAAGGTCGCCATTCATCTAGTCACTGCTCAGCCACCAAGGGGAGTTATTAGGCGGAGTGAGGCGAGGTCATGCGCCGCCTCCCGCAAAGTCATGGTGGTGGTGAAGATGCCTGAGGACCACATTAGGGCGTTCCTTCATGCATCTGGAAGGAAGCAGGAAGGGCTGTGGTCACTACAGGAGCCGGGGTGGTGGGCAGGCGGCGGTGACAGTGCATGAGCGGTGTCGCAGAGGCGCGTGAGGCCATGACTATCAGATGAGATCCCAGCGGCGATACAGAGACACAATAGGCGGTATATTCTGTGCGCTGCGAGGGGCGGGCGGTCGCTGTTCCGCCCATACTTAGTGTTAACAGCACGCGTTATCACCTCGTATCTCAGGTCCGGCGTGAGCTATGAATAATTCTCCAGTAGGTGAAGTATAGGATGGTGGACAAAACGTCCCCCGGGCTGCCGCTGGGCGAGACAAAGGTGTTGCCAGGAAGAGGGAGGCGCGGCCATATTGCACGTTCTGATAACTCTCTGACGTCACGTCCGGCGCGGCGGGAAAAAATTGGGATGAAAGGAATTGCATTTTCACGGTATTGGACTCGTCTCCGATGTATTGCAAGGCGCCGCGCGTCCTGCCCGGCACAGGAGGCTCCCTTTCTCGTGGGTGTGGCTACCGGGGCGTTCCTCACTTACCAGGGGAGGAACAGGACGCATTAACGAGTCTTCTTACCTCTCCGCCGGAATTCAGAACAACTTAAATGATATGTTTTAGGTGTTCGTAAAAGAAGGATTTGTTTATCTATTTCGTGTGTCCATAAATTTTTTTCTACAAACCTTCCCCTCCCTCCCTCCCTCCTTCCCTCCTGAACTTCCGCGTCCTCCCTCCGTCATCACTCCCTTCGCCTCCCTCCACCCATATCTCCCTTCCACATATCCTCCCGGCGTATACTAATATGTACAGTCATACATACGTACGTTATTCTCTCTTCTCTCTCCTCTCCTCTCTCTCTCTCTCCTCTCTCTCTCTCTCTCTCTCTCTCTTCTCTCTCTCTCTCTCTCTCATCTCTCTCTCTCTCTCTCTCTCTCTCTCTCTCTCTCTCTCTCTCCTCTCTCTCTTCTCTCTCTCTCTCTCTCTCTCTCTCTCTCCACACGACAAACGGGATGTACATTACCATTGTTAGCACTGAATCCTGCCACTCCTATCCTCCATTTGCTCTCTCTCTCTCTCTCTCTCTCTCTCTCTCTCCTCTCTCTCTCTCTCTCTCTCTCTCTCCTCTCTCTCTCTCTCTCTCTCTCTCTCTCTCTCTCTCTCTCTCTCCTCTCTCTCCACACACACACACACACACACACACACACACACACACACACACACACACACACACCACACACACACACACACACACACACCACACACACACACACTTACACACACACACACACACACACACACACACACACAACCACACACACACACACACACACACACACCACACACACACACACACACACACACACACACACACACACACACACACACATACACACACACACACACACACACACACACACACACACACACACACACACACACCACACACACACACACACACACACACACACACACAATACACTTCCTTTTCTGCCACATTAGAACCTCCACGTTTAAAAAGTGTATGCAACTCAGAATTCAGAATCCTGCCTGGCAAAGTTGGAAGCACCTGTAATTAGCATACACAATTCAGGTGAGGAAGAGAACTACCGAGGCAAACTTTGTGCCGCGCGAAGCAGTGAAGACCAGGTGGCGAGGGACGATAATAATGATAATGATATAATATAATGAGAAGGATGATATAATGATAATGATACTGTATACAATATACAGTATACCCTGGGGAGGCGGTAGCGGAGTGGTTAGCGTCTCCGACTGGCGTTCTCAGTGACCCGAGTTCGATCCCCGAAGAAACCCAAAACCTTTCTGCACCGTCGAGTGGCCTAAGAACACCCACATGCCCTGCCCATCAACTCTACCTTCGATTGCGAGTGCATCGGAGGACACAGGGGGGCGGCATGAGCCTCTAATCACAGGTGTCACTATAAGAATCCTGCCTGCGCCACCACGGGCGAGGACCAACCATCATCACAGCCCTCAAGTGAACCTCCAGAGCCTACCATCCGAGCCCTGGGTCACCACTGCCTACAGGCGCTATAGGCACAAATGTAAAAAAAAAAAAAAATACAACTTAACCTTTTTTCCCGTAGATTTAACATGACAATCAATTAAAAACGCAAGAAGGAAGTTATAGGTAGACAATTGTATATATATATTTTTTACGAATAATAGCTAGTTACTGTTTCATTGTGTGGTAATATGAACAATTCCAAATGAGGAGTTTCCAACCCTCCGCATTTCGCCATTTTAAAAGTATAAGTAGCAAAATGTGTCCTTTCTGACTATGGCTGTGTGAATATCAATGATACTCTGAATGATAATTATAATGATAATAATAATAATTGCGACATTGATGATGATAATAATGATAGTTATAAAAATGATAATAATAGTGATGATAATAATAATAGTAATAGCAATAATAATAATAATAATCATAATATTGATAATAAGACGAAGAGACATGTGTGGGTGGAGGGTGAACAGATGTGTCATGGTAGAATGAAAACATGAAATGGCCGTTTTCATGCTTGGAATGCCATGTACTGTGAAAGTGAGAAGAGTGAAGAGACTATAAGATAATATATAATGAGAGAAAGGCATCATAAGGAGGGGAGGAGGCGTAATAAGAGAATAAAAGAACCCGTCGTGACTACAATGGGAGACGACAATAATAGGATAACAGAATGGAGAAAGTGAAGAAAGGATGAAGGGGGAGAGAGAGAGACAGAGAGAGAGAGAGAGAGAGAGAGAGAGAGAGAGAGAGAGAGAGAGAGAGAGAGAGAGAGAGAGAGAGAGAGAGAGAGAGAGAGAGAGAGAGAGAGAGAGAGAGAGAGAGAGAGAGAGAGACTGACAGATAGGGAGAGAGACAAACAGAGACACAGACAGACAGAGACAGACACAGAGACAGAGACAGAGACAGACACAGAGACACAGACAGACAGATAGACAGACAGACACAGACAGACACAGACAGACAGACAGAGAGACAGACAGGCCTATAGATAGACACAGACACACAGACAGAGAGACAGACACAGAAACGCAGACAGGCAGATAGACACAGTCACAGACAAAAAGAGAGAAACAAACAGACAGACAGACCAGAGACACATAGACAGGGATAGAAAGACTAAAGAGAGGCAGAAATAGAAAGAGAGACAGACCAAAGAGAAACAGAGACACAAACAGACAGACATACATAGATAGACAGAGACACAGACAGACAGACACTGCATTCCCCTGGCGGCGTTATGGCGTGATGAGGGTCGTGTCGCGGGGCCAACGCGGGTCAGGCGCCGGAATCTGCCCAGGACGCCACCACCTTGAGGGACAACGAGCGAGGCGAATTGACGAAAGGAAGACGGTATTGTGTGCGAAGATTGGCCTGTGTGTGTGTGTGTGTGTGTGTGTGTGTGGTGTGTGTGTGTGTGTGTGTGTGTGTGCTACGGAAATCAAAGGAAGGTTCTGTAGGTACAAAACACTTACAAACACTTACGTACAAGAAATAATGTTATTGTGCTTTTATCTAGTTGTTGTTTTTTCGTCTGATTAGTTATGTGGTTTGTTTTGGTTGACGTGTATTTCTGTACGTATGAATATTGGAGTGATAGACCACGTATCATCGTCGCCACATGACCGTCCTTGTAAAGCTCCTATGTAGGTATAGAGTTATAGTCCCCGCATGTTAAGCTGGCGAAAATGGGCCCCCTTCACTCCCCCCTTCCGAACGCACGAGATTGGCTGGGGTGTTGGGTGTTGTGGCTTTAGGGCGGAACTTAGAGTTACATTCTCAGCCAACACCCAACACCTCAGCCAATCCCGTGCGTTCGGAGGAGGGGGGGATGAAGGGACCCAATTTTCGCCAACTTAACGTGCGGCGACTATAGTTTAGTTACCTGTACTGAGAGCTTAAGACGAGCAGCCAGGATGGAAGGGATGAAGGATACCGCGACACACCTGCATCCTGACTCATCAAGCTCGCGACATCCGCTCGTCACCTTACTTTGAATAGTAGAAATATAGGAATAGTAATAGCAGGAATATGAATTTTAATAGTACGAAAAATAGAAATAGAAATTGTGGGAATCAAGTTTTGTGTATTGTAGTTTTGTTATTATGGTTAGAGTTTTGCGTTAAATTGGTCATTGCCTTGTTATGTGAATGCCCGAGGGCTGTACAGGGGAACCGTGCCCGACGATAGCCCGGGATAAGTATTGTAAGTAAGTAGGTATGAAAGTATGTATAAGTAAGTATTAAAGTAACTAAGGACGTATGAAATGCTACAAATCTAGTTGGTTTTTTCTATTATAAGAGGGTATAACTGCGTTGTTGTGCCTAGTAAAAAAAAAAAAAAAAGCCCACTGGCACTCTAGGCTTCAACGTAGGGGGAAAAAAACCTGCAATCGCGGGACAATTGCAATGGTACGATTTTAAGTTTGGCTGGTCATCAAATTTGTAGCGCCATACCCAGTACACTCAGAAATGGGGGGTATATTAAGGGTAGAATTGTTACATCGCACCATCACTACCCTTTTTATACCCTATGTCCAGGCTGGAGGGTAGATGCTGCTGATTATACCCTTCATCTACCCTTTATCTACCCTTTTTAGACGAGAGGCTTGAGAAAGGGTACATTTGGGGTTTGAAAAGGGTATATTTAGGGTTGCAAAAGGGTATATTTGTAAGGGTAGCAGTATTTCATCACTATAAACACCCTTTTTCTACCCTTTTCCTACCCTTTTTTTCTAAGAGTGTAGTAAGGCTGAGCTATGGGGCAATGCGAGACATATTCGGTTGTTTGGCCTCACAGATCATATATATTTTGATAATAGCGAGAACAGCAGCGACAAAAACAACAATGGTAATGATAATGGTAATGATAATAATAATGATAGTAATGACGATAGATAGTAGTAATGATAATGATGATAACAGCGCTAGTAATTCTTATAGTAATAGTCGCAGAAGCAGCAACAATAATAAAAGCATATCAGTAAGCATAGCAGCAACAGTATCGTCATCTCTCTCTCTCTCTCCATGACCACCTTCACCAAGCACCACCACGCCCTGCGGTGCCTCCTGACGGGGAACAGCGGCCCCTCCCTCCCTCCCTCCCTCCCTCCCTCCCTCCCTCCAGCTTTTTGAGGCTTAAGGCGGCAATTTTCTTCACTAAGTTCAATTATATATTTTCATGATTTTTTCAGAATCTCTCTCTCTCTTCTCTCTCTCTCTCTCTCTTCTCTCTCTCTCTCTCTCTCTCTCTCTCTCTCTCTCTCTCTCTCTCTCTCTCTCTCTCTCTCTCTCTCTCTCTCTCTCTCTCTCTCTCTCTCTCTCCTCTCTCTCTCTCTCTCTCTCTCTCTTTTTTTTTTTTTTCTCTCTCTCTCTCTCTCTCTTCTCTCTCTCTCTCTCTCTCTCTCTCCTCTCTCTCTCTCTCTCTCTCTCTCTCTCTCTCTCTCTCTCTCTCTCTCTCTCTCTCTCTCTCTCTC
>JACEEZ010002548.1:2500-7500 GCA_016584305.1 Chionoecetes opilio | reverse complement strand
TATGAAGGATACCCTGTGACATCCTGCAGTAACTCTTGTCTTTCTAGCATTATTTTCCCACTGTTAGGATGGATAAATCATGCAATCCACGCCCTCTTTGTCCCGTTGTCTTCACATGCGAACCAACATTTAGTCATCACATCCCTCACTTTCTTCTTATTTTATTACGTCCCTTTCTGACTGGCAGTACGAGCGGCAGGACTCGTAGACGTAGAGGTATCCTGGGCCGTCTCGTAAATCAGGGCGCTGACTGACCAAAATGGGTAGGCAGGCGAGGGGTCGCGTGAAGGTAATTGTCGTGCACAAAGACTCGTAGCTCGGCCCCGACCCGCGGAAATGACAAGGCTCGGTAATTAATTGCCAGCAACAGTGTTATTTATCTCGCTTTTACACGCCCAGAGTAAAGTCCCGCTAACCTTGTGGATTTTCTGCGTCAGAGCGTCGCTGGTGTGTGATGTATGTGCATGGTCGTCCGGGGAAAGGGCGGGGTGGTGGTGGTGGGGGGGGGGTCAGGAGCCGCATGGATTGACTGACTGACCACTGACCGACTGAATTGACTGACTGACTGACTGGATACATAACTTAGTGACTGACAGACTATATAACTGTTTGACTGACTGGATACACAACTTAGTGACTGACTGACTATATAACTGTTTGACTGACTGGATACACAACTTAGTGACTGACTGACTATATAACTGTTTGATTGACTGAATACACAACTTAGTGACTGACTGACTATATAACTGTTTGATTGACTGGATACACAACTTAGTGACTGACTGACTATATAACTGTTTGATTGACTGGCTACACAACTTAGCGACTGACTGACTATACAACTGTTTGACTGACTGGCTACACGACTTACCAACTGACTGAATGACTCTACTACTGATTGACTGACTAACTACACAAGTGGATAGCTCACTAACTATAACAAATTCGCTTATTGACTAACAGATTGATTTGAGTGTGTATGATATATTGAGTTATTATGATACATGAGACATTGAGTGGATATGTAAATAGTTTTCTGGACAGACTGACCAGTGAACTTTCAAGATACTGTACTTACTGAATACTTAACAGATTGACTGACTTATTTGCCGACTGATCGTTAGCCAAATTGTGTGACCTATTTTTTTCTTAAATGGAAAAAGAACAAATACTTGAAAGGTGTGTGTGTTTTTTTTTTTTTTTTTTTTTTTTTTTTTAACATCACAAAGGACTGGCCAAGGGCACAACAAAAATGGGTAACACAAAGCCCGCTTAGTTGCCAGTCCCTATAAAGAAGACAGTAAGAGAATAATATAAAAAAGAGGGGTGAGCCAATTTAGTTCGGGAGGTGTCTTGTTACTCTTCTTTTGAAAAGATTTAAGTCATAGGAAAGTGGAAAAATATAAACAGGAAGAGAGTTCCAGAGTTTACCAGTGAAAGGGATGAAAGAGCAAAGATACTGATTAACTCTTGCATTAGGAAGATGGACAGAATAGGGATGAGAATGAGTAGAAAGTCTTGTGCAGCGAGGCCGCGGGAGGGGGGAGGCATGCAGTTAGCAAGTTCAGAAGAGCAGTGAGCATGAAAATAACGGTAGAAGAGAGCAAGAGAAGCAACATTGCGTCGGTGATTTAAAGATTGAAGACAGTCAGTCAGAGGAGGGGAGTTGATGAGACGAAAAGCTTTTGACTCAACCCTGTTTAGGAGAGCTGTATGAGTGGATACTCCCCAAACATGTGAGACATACTCCATACATGTGCGGATAATGTCCCTGTAGAGAGCAAGCAATTGGGAGGGAGAAAAAAAAGGACGCAGACGCCACAGGACACCTAACTTCTTAGAAGCTGTTTTAGCAAGAGATGAGATGTGAGATTTCCAGTTCAGATTTTTCGTAAAGGATAGTCCTAGAATGTTCATTGTAGAAGAAGGAGACAGTTGAGTGTCATTGAAGAAGAGGGGATAGTTATCTGGTAGGTTTTGTCGAGTAGATAGGTGAAGAAATTGGGTTTTTGAGGCATTGAACAAAACAAGGTTTGCTTTGCCCCAATCAGAAATTATAGAAAGATCAGAAGTTAGGCGCTCGGTGGCATCTCTCCGTGAATCACTTAGTTCCTGTTGAGTTGGACGTCTAAAAAACGACGTTGAAAAATGCAGGGTAGAATCATCAGCGTAGGAGTGGATAGGGCTTTGAGTTGGACTTAGAAGATCATTAATGAATAATAGAAAGAGAGTAGGTGATAGGACAGAACCCTGAGGAACACCACTATTGATAGATTTAGAAGAAGAACAATGTCCGTCTACAGTAGCTGCAGTAGTACGGTTTGAAAGGAAACTTAAGATGAAGGTACAGAGAGAAGGATAGAAACCGAATGAGGGTAGTTTGGAAATTAAAGATTTGTGCCAGACACTATCAAAAGCTTTTGATATGTCAAGGGCAACAGCAAAAGTTTCACCGAAACCCCTAAAGGAGGATGACCAAGATTCAGTTAGGAAAGCTAGAAGATCGCCAGTAGATCGCCCTTTACGGAAACCGTACTGACTATCAGATAGAAGATTGTGAGCAGATAGATGCTTAAGAATTTTCTTATTAAATATAGATTCAAAAACTTTAGAAAGGCAGGAAGTCAAAGCTATAGGACGGTAGTTTGAAGGATTAGAACGGTCCCCTTCTTAGGAACAGGTTGGATGTGAGCAAACTTCCAGCAAGAAGGAAAGGTGGAAGTAGATAGACAAAGACGGAAAAGTTTGACCAGGCAGGGTGCAAGCACAGAAGCACAGTTTTTGAGAACAATAGGAGGGACTTCGTCAGGACCGTAAGCCTTCCGAGGATCTAGGCCAGAAAGGGCAAAGAAAACATCATTACGAAGGATCTTAATGACAGGTATAATATAGTCAGAGGGTGGAGGAGAAGGAGGATCAAGCCCTTCATCAGCCAGAGTGGAATTTTTAGCAAAGGTTTGAGCGAAGAGTTCAGCTTTAGAAATAGATGAGACAGCTGTGGAGCCATCTGGGTGAAGCATAGGAGGGAAAGATGAAGAAAAAATTGTTAGAGATGTTATTTGCTAGATGCCAGAAGTCACGAGAGGAATTTGATTCAGAAAGATTTTGACATTTTCTATGAATGAAAGAGTTTTTGGTAAGTTGAAGTAAAGATTTGGCATGATTACGGGCAGAAATATAAAGGGCATGAGTTTCAGGAGATGGATGCTTACGGTACCGTTTGTGAGCCGCCTCTCTATCTTAGACAGCATGAGAACAAGCAGAGTTAAACCAAGGTTGACGGGCTTTAGGATTAGAGAAAGTGTGTGGAATGTACGCCTGCATGCTAGAGACTATGACCTCAGTTATGCGCTCTGCACAAAGAGATGGGTCTTTGACATGGAAGCAGTAATCATTCCATGGAAAATCAGAGTAGTACTGCCTTAGGTCTTCCCACTTAGCTAAGTTGAAGTGCTAGAAGCACCTCCGCTTAGGTGGGTCCCGAGGCGGCACCGGAGCGATAGGACAGGCTACAGAAATAAGTGAAGTGATGTCATTGCGCACATATACGCAACAGCCAGCTTTGGATTGAAAATGAGAATAGAGACAGTAAGAGGAGACAGAAAAAGGTCGGCTGTCAGTGCTCACAGACAACTGGGTTTCGGTGAGGAAAAGAAGATGAGGTTTAGAGGAGGAGAGATGATGTTCAACAGAGAGAAAGTTAGATCTAAGGCCGCGAATGTTGCAGAAGTTTAAGTGTTTGTGTGTGTGTGACTGTGTGTGTGTGTGTGTGGTGTGTGTATGTGTGTGTGTGTTGTGTGTGCGTGTGTGTATGTGTGTATTTGATGATGATGTACAAGCGTCTATTTTTAGCTCTTCCAATAATTCTCAGTGAACATGTGTAACAGCACGCTTTCTCTTCCTCCTGATATGCTCTCTCTCTCTCTCTCTCTCTCTCTCTCTCTCTCTCTCTCTCTCTCTCTCTCTCTCTCTCTCTCTCTCTCTCTCTCTCTCTCTCTCTCTCTCTCTCTCTCTCTCTCTCTCTCTCTCTCTCTCTCTCTCTCTCTCTAAATATTTTCTTACGCGACCTGTCTCTCCTTCCACCCTAATAATTTCTCCTTCGTCGCTTCTTCTTTGCCGCCCAACTCCTGATATCCATGTCTGGCGGGGTACAGACATATTAAACACACACACACACACAACACACACACACACACACACACACACACATACACACACACACACACACACACACACACACACACCATTATTATCACCCTCATAACTATCATCTACATCATCAAGTCCTTAATAAACAGGTACTTGTATAGAGCTTCCAATCCGCCGCTCGCCAGGTCGCCTCGATTACTTCGGCGGGAGTACTCAACCCTTCAGCCTTCACCGCCACCTGCAGACGCGCCACTCCCCTCACCTGTTTACTTCCGTCACCACCAACGCCGCGGTACTCATGAAAACTAATCAGGCGAGAGAGACAGGGGTGATAGACCGCTGGTGTACCCTGTCGGCGACTGTCTACAAGGTTGTCAGTCGCCGGTTAATGACAGGGGGGATACGACGCCTCCTCATCCTACCTCAAATGATCGATATTTCTGGCGGGAAATCTGTCCCCAAAATGGCACCTTCGCTTCTTATGTCTGTTGCTCCCTCCTTTACGGTCGGTCGTTCGTCTGTGTTTATTCTCGCCTCCCTGATGGCTTCATCGTGTCCCGTACGAGCTATATAGGCGTCGCGCTCACCCATGTAAGGATCAGACTATATAGTAATAGTATGTCCTTTTTTTCTATGTGTCGAGTTTGTGCAGACTTTCGCGCTTAAAAGTTTCTCCTCGCATTTTTTCCTGACACATTTTCTTAGGGAGGACAAGGTATAATTTCCACACTGAAGGTAAAAGAAGAAAATTATCCAGCGTTAGGCTCTTTTATGTAAGAGAGAGAGAGAGAGAGAGAGAGAGAGAGAGAGAGAGAGAGAGAGAGAGAGAGAGAGAGAGAGAGAGAGAG
>JACEEZ010002547.1:0-20698 GCA_016584305.1 Chionoecetes opilio | reverse complement strand
TTAAATGTATCTACATGTACAATAGTCACTTGAATATTTTTAATACTTTTAAACGTATTGAATTATAATTTGCAAAAACTTACTGATTTATATCGAATATCTTTAAAGTAATCACTATGGATTTTGATTTGACTAAGAAAGTTGACTTCAACTTTGCAGACAAAGACGATCACGAGCGACTGCCTCAGACTGACTGATTCAGACGGACTAACTAGTCAGAGCGAGAAAAAACCAACGAAGTTCGACTAACTAGACGGAAAAAGTGCTAGTGTGACGCCGCCTTAACCTAACCTCACCGATTAATTAACAGTGGTGGAACAAGGGGTGTAAAAATGGGGGGGCACCATAGTTTTCATATACTATATATATATATATATATATATATATATATATATATATATATATATATATATATATATATATATATATATATATATATATTATATATATATATATATATATATATATATATATATATATATATATATATAATATATTTATACATAGTGTATTATACAGCCTAATGTACTATATATAGTCTAAAATATATAATATATACCAATAATATAACCTTATAAGCCCGGTTCCCACCTTCCCGCTTAGTCCCCTAAGATGGTCTTAGTAGTGTTCGAAAATGCCCCCCCAGGTTAGGTTAGTGAACTAACAAGTCTGTCCAGTTATATCAGGAGAGTATTGGTCAATAGGGAGTATTAGTTGAAACTGCATATTTACCAAGCTTCAAAAGTTACGCGGAAGTGGATTCAAACTGCATAGTATACTGAGCAAAAAAATATATAGAAAACGCTAAACGCAAGTGGTAACGGCGGTAGGTAACGACCGCGCAGTTCTCGTCCATTATAACCTAAAATAAGGTGAATGACAAACTAATGTAGAATTATCTACCTGTTTAACTGTATCGTTGTAGACAACTTCGCCGCTTCACTCTCATCGTGGGTCGTGGAGATGAAACTGATGCAGACTCCGAGGTCTGACTCGGCCATCGACCACTATTGCCAACTACGGTTCACCGCTGACATTTGTCGTGATATATTTTTGTCACAAGAAAATACGTAGTATATTATATTGAAAGACAAACTACGTTTTATAATTTTTCAAGTGCTTCTTAATGTGTAGGGAACCTGTATGGAATTTGGGAAATGCGCAAATAATCTTTTACATATATGCAAGTCTACCTACCTAATACGGCGATGTTAGGTATATCTGAGACGACTGACCAAATTATGAAATCTGAGAGGTTATCTCTATCTTTTTCATTATTCTGGATTGAATGGAATTTCCAGTAATCGAAATGAAGGATGTGTATTATAAGATGCACAGCTCCTCCTGCTTGGCAATACTGTAGTAATGGCAACGTGGCAGACAGAGGGACGCACGCACGCCGGATGGTATAAATACTTATCATAGTGTTTTGAAAGCATATTGACTATTGAAACTACATCCATCTTATGTGCTGGTAAAATGTGACTCAAAGTGATTGATCATAGTGCTACTGGTACTGTAATAATCCACATTTTGGTCTATAAGTCCATCTTTTGGTGATACTTTACGGTGGCGAGATGAGTTGATCTGTGAAGGCGCAGACGTCGTTGTCTTGTGTTCCCATTCCCAAGGTAGTGAAGGACAGTACACGCCCCACAGTGAAGAAAGTGAACATTTGAGTTGATTCAAAAGCATTAACGAGTGTGTTTACTGTCTAGGAAAGGCAGAGAAAAAAGTGTGTACAAAATGATGGATTGAAGGAGTGTTTCATGGCACTCATCTGCCTCTCGCTCTCTGTAAATAATGAATAATGTCTCGGGGTTAAGAGCTAACTAGAACCAAGGTTAAAGTAGCCTACCAGTTGTTGTGCAAAGTGAAGGAAATGAGATGAAAAGAGTCAGGTGCACGGAGGGGGTGGTGGAGAATGCATATACACTACCATAGACCACTGTATACCTGGACTGTTCACGCGACAATGTTTTGAATTGCGGGGCTGCATAGGGGCCCGCGGGGCGCCCGACAAAGAGATATAGTGGTCTATGGACTATCATATAGACTGGTTTATCAGTATATATGGTATACTGTAATCTTCGTAAATGTTTGTTCTATAATATTATCAAATTAAAAACAGTAAAACACGCTAAAGAAATGCCATTACGAGACTATGAAGAAATATGCATGAACTTAATATTCACTTAATTCTTCGCCATTTAAAACTTTGCGAGTCAACTTTTATCATGAAGGGTATCAATAGAAGCGCAATTTTATTAGCTTTCCATTGATGTATTTCGTTATCTGATAAATTAATTAGAACCATGCATAAATTAGCGTTAAATAAAAAAAAAAATCAATCAGGAAATTTTCCCGATTGATGATGTTATTTATTTACTTATATATTTCGTTTTCTGATAAATGAATTAGTACCATGTATAAATTAGCGTTACCTAAATAAATAACCTCATCAATCGGGAAAATTACCCGATTGATGATTTTATTTATTTAGTTAACGCTAATATATGCATGGTTCTAATTCATTTATCAGGTAACGAAATATAGCAATGGAAAGCTAATAAAATTGCGCTTCTATTGATACCCTTCATGATAAAAGTTGACTCGCAAAGTTTTAAATGGCGAAGAGTTGAAGTGAATATTAAGTTCATGCATATTTCTTCATAGTCTCGTAATGGCATTTCTTTAGCGTGTTTTACTGTTTTTTATTTGATAATATTATAGAACAAACATTTACGAAGATTACAGTATATCATATATACTGATAAACCAGTCTATATGATCCGTATATATATATATGAATCCGAGCGGCCCTCCGACTTCGGGCCCTTGCGCGACAGGCCGATATTCCGTGCGCAGTCCCGGTAAATAGTGGTCTATGACACTACCCTTGTTTTCACTCCCACCTGCTCGGCCCTGCATCAACGCGGCGACCCAGCAGTGATTCCCTGCCCCGCCCAGCACCACGCAGGCCTCGCCGCAAAGGTAGGTGTGTGATATCTGTGTAAACTGTTTACCCTTGAGATTTTGAGGTTGAGAAGTGCCACAAATCCACAATGTTAGGCATTATTTTACACTAGGACCAGAATTCCCTACACAATTGGAAGATTAGTTTCTGTTTACTACATTATTGATATTCTAGGAAAAGTTTTCTCAATGAGCTTCTGTAATGCCGGGAAATTCGGAGAGAAAGGATGGAAATTCCCATCATACGATTCCCGAGTTATGTATATGAAAGAAGGAAGAAGGTTTCAATAATCGTATGTTTGGTCTGGGACAAGTTGTCGCCTAGGTCCAGTATATGGAGGAACCGGTTATTTTTATTATACTAAGGCCATTCAAATCTTTTCTGTTCTCGCACTATTTATCTTTCATCCGTCTTTCTTTCTCTCTCTCCCACTTCTATCTTCCCCCCCCCATTCTCCCCCCCACACACCCGGAGCACGAGTCCAAATGTGTGGGACATTTATTTCGCGACCGTCAATAACTGGTAGAGTCAAAACTTCTCATCCTCCCCTCATCCTCCTGACAGATCGAGGAACACTCTTAGATTCTTAATGTCCTTAAAAACAGACACAATAGTGTCGGGTTACGTTTATAAATGGGTGGGTTAGTCGAGTTATTCGCTAAATTAAAAGTCGACCAAATTTATGTTACGACTCCATATACCTCGTCACTCTGGAAAACACGTTCGTAGGCTTGACCGAAAGGGAGAACAACTCTCCCCGGATATTAGAATAAATGTATTAAATTCTTCTATATTAAATTAAAAGAACTGCGTCATAGGCAGCCATTTCATATGTATACTTGCTTCGTTAGTTAATTAGAGTCATTCGAAGTTTTATACTCCCTTCAGGGGAAGCCTTTCATAAGGATCCGAACATTTCTTTTTCCCGCGTTTCTCCCCAAACCCTCCCTCTGAACCAGACTGATCATCAGTCTCTCACTCACTTCCCTCAAGGTAAGACATACAATAAATCCCCCCTATCTCCCCCCCATTGTTTTATATAGTTATATTATTATATATATATATATATATATATATATATATATATATATATTATATATATATATACCGTTGTTTAGTGTTCATTAACGCATAGGTAGCTTGTCATGCCCTTACAAGTGTTATTAATGAGTCTCTCACTCACTTTCCTCAAGGCTCTGGCGAATATCTCCGTCGGGAGAGAAATCAAGCCACATGGTACAGTTGAACACAAACAAATCCATTACTCTTACATTTTTTCTCCACTATATATATTCCATGTATACCTATAGTGCTGAGTTTGTATGGACATAGATGCTAGTTCTAAGAATATAATTCAGTGAGGTAGGTTATGCTCTTTAGAGCTTTCCTTCGCCAAATTAGAGTTATACATGTACCTAAGTTCTCAAACAAGTGAAATAACTTTTCGTGGTGAATAAACCGGATGATGTTTAAAGTATAGCTTCTTGTGTTTCTTGCAAAAAGCCCAGGTGACTATTCCCTTGTTATGGAAATATTTCCCCACGTCTCAAAAAGAGTTTCAGACTGACTCGGTGTACTAATAAAGTACCCCCCACGACTACCAAAAATTCTCATATAGTAAATCGTGTTCAGGGAGTAAACCATAGGACTACTCGCCTGCACTGGTGGCAGCATTTCCCCTTACTAAACCCTAAGTTCATCCCAATTCAGTTGTGACGAGGAGAATTTATTCGTCAATGGAGAATTATCTCAATTAATATTTTCCAACCCACAGGTGTCAGTAACTTAAAAACCCTGGCATCACACTTCCGTCGCAAATCATTACTTTTGGAGATGTAACATGTTATGGTACATTTCCAGATGAGCACCGAATTCAATTTGGTGGACGAAATAATTTTTTTCTGGTGAGTTTTGAGGTATTATTCCAGATGAACACCGAACTCACAATGGTGGACAAAACTTTTTTTCTGGTGAGTTATGATGTGTTTTGGATTGATCTGCTAACCGTTTCTGTCACAAATATTATTATTTTTTTTATAGTTAGGTAAAGGTTAGGTTAGGGGAAAATCTTAAGAACAAGGGCTCTACGCTAAGCTGACCCAAATGCTGGCTCTACGTATTATACTTACTGTCCTTAACACATCTGTTTAGATTTTAATGAGTGCTGATCCTTACTTTGCCTACATGGCCGATATTAAATTTCAGGTTCTTGAGAAAAACTAAGTCTACTACTAGAGTAGGTTAGGCTAGGTTAGGTTAGGGCAGGTTAGGTTAGGTTAGGTTAGTGCACAGCACGAGGGGCTCGAGGAGGGGTGCTAGGTTAGGTCTAGAGTTTTGTCATCTTTAGAATAAAGGCTCAACCTCCTATCTTCTTCTTATAGCCAACAAGCTTGGGGACATGGTGGAAACCGGGGTTTTTGGGTGAGGGAGCACACATATAAGGGAAATATGGCCCCGATAAAGTCTATGAACTATGGAAATTTCCCTAGTTTAGGGATATTTTGTGGGGGCCATATTTCCTTTATGTGTGTGCTCCCCCACCTTAAAACCCCGGTTTTCCACCATGTCCCCAAGCTTGTTGGCTATAAGAAGAAGATAGGGGGTGGAGCCTTTGTTCTTAAAATTTACCCCGTATTCACTTTGGTGGACGAAATACTTTTTTTCTGGTGAGTTTTGATAAGTTTTGAATTAATCTGCTAACAGTTTCTGTCGCAAATCACTTTATTTTCTTTTTTTTAGTGAGTTGCAACAAAAATGAAAAATGGATCGCCTCTGTTCTTCCCTTGTTGCGGACACTTTTTAATGAGGATTTGGATTTTGTTGGGAGGTTAAAACGTGGGGTTAGGTTAGATGAATACACGACCTTTCGAGCGGAGGACCATTCGAGTGAATGTCTAATTAATCGGTAAGATCATAGATATGCTAGTATACTATACACGCATGGTATTAAAAAAGACAAGGATGCGACTGGTCACTTAAGGATATCGACCCAAGTTTTCCTGATGTAATCCACCAGTGGCTGCAGTGGAGGAGTGGCGTTTTCAGCTAGTGTTTCAAACATTGCTGGGATGTGCTTTGCTGGTAGGAAGGGTAATGCAAGGAGCTGCCTGATATAACTACTCATGTATAGCACCAGAGGTTTGGTAGGGCACTATACAACCAAGATCCACTACCTTCCTGAATACAGCTTGAGTCCAGTGAAAGATATAATGAAGAGATTTATTTATAGATAAAATGAAGAATTTTAAATCACCAGGACCAGATGAAGTGTATCCCAGGGTATTTAAGGAATGCAAGGAGGTTGTTAATGAGTCGTTAGTGCACATTTTTAGGAAATCAGTTGAGATAGGCGATGTGCCATTATTGTGGAGGAAAGGAAATGTTGTTCCCATATTTAAGAAGGGAGACAGAGGACTAAAGTCAAATTATCGACCCATAAGTCTAACGTCAGTGGTAGGTAAATTATTGGAATCTATTATTGCAAAAAACATTAGAGAACACTTAGATAAACATAGTTTGATCACAACATGGATTCACCAAGGGTAGGTCATGTCTCACCAATTTATTGAGTTTTTATAGGAAAGTTTATGAGACGGCAGATAATGATAAGGATTATGATATAATATATCTGGCTTTAGTAAGGCATTTGACAAAGTACCACAAGAGAGACTCTTAAATAAGGTTAAGGCTCATGGAATAGATGGGAAGGTTCTTCATTGGATCAGAGCTTGGCTAAGTAATAGGCAACAAAGGGTTACAATTAATGGTTCTAAATCTGAATGGGGGCAGGTAACGAGTGGAGTTCCACAAGGGTCTGTTTTGGGTCCATTACTATTTTTTATTTACATCAACGACTTGGATAGTGGGATTAGCAGTGATATCAGCAAGTTTGCTGATGATACTAAGGTAGGTAGGATTATTGGATCACAGTCTGATGTAAACATATTGCAGGGAGACTTAGATAAACTTAATGAGTGGGCAGTCAGATGGCAGATGAAATTTAATATTGATAAGTGCAGTGTTATGAATGTTGGTTGAAAAAACCCTGGTAATAGATACACCATACGCAATGTATCGCTGAAAAGATCAGAAGTTGAAAAAGATCTTGGAGTGAGGGTGAGCCCAGACCTCCGACCTAGGAAACAATGTATTGAGGCTAGAAATAGAGCTAATAGAGTGTTAGGATTCATTACCAGAAGTGTTAAAAGTAGAAGTGCGGAAGTTATTCTGAAGCTTTATCTGGCTCTAGTCAGGTCTCACCTAGACTATGCAGTTCAGTTTTGATCTCCATATTACAGGATGGATATAGCCTTGTTAGAAACAGTGCAGAGAAGGATAGCCAAAATGATACAAGGGATGCGTAACTTTAGTTATGAGAAAAGATTGAAGTTATTAAAGTTACACTCACTCAAGAGACGCAGAGTAAGGGGCGATCTGATAGAAGTTTTTAAGTGGATAAAGGGATTTAATAAAGGAGAGGTAGGAAAAGTTCTTACGGCTTTTAGCCAGGGTAGAACAAGAAGTAATGGATTCAAGCTGGAAAAGTGTAGATTTAGAAAGGAAATAGGGAAAAACTGGTTCACAAATAGGGTGGTGAATGAATGGAATGGACTCAGTAGACAGGTAGTTAGTGCGGAGTCATTAGGGAGCTTTAAAGAGGGGCTGGATAGGTTCATGGATGGGGATGAAAGGTGGATGTAGGTAGTGTTAGGTGACAGGAACTACCACGTGTAGGCCTCGCAGCCTCTTGTAGCTTCCTTATTTTCTTATGTTCTTATGTTCTAAAGACACATCCCTGGATCTCCACATCTTGCAAAACATCATGGACAGCTGCCCACACAGCCTGCTCAAAAATTATAGCGTAATCTTTTGGATACAGAGAGCTCGGATGAGGTCCTTCACAGTTGAGAGGACTTCAACGTAGTCTTGGCATCTACAGCGGGGCATCACAGCAAAAAGAAGAAGGACCTGCCTCACACTCGAAAGATTATTCGCTCGAATGGTCCTCCGCTCAAAAAATTATTCACTCGAATGGTCCTCCGCTCAAAAAATTATTCGCTCAAATGGTCCAGACACCGGTTAGATTAGGTTAGGTTAGTGAGTCTAAAGGTGGGGATAGATTAATTAGTTTTCATATCTCCTATACACTCCTTTCTCCTTCTTTCTGTTTAACGTCATTTTTCCCCATAATTTTTATGAGGTTAGACAGCCGATGATACGCTTCCAACTATCTCTATACGTTCGTTGCCTCTACTTCAATGCCCAATGCTGCCAGATCCTCTTCAATACACTGCCTCCGTGTCTTCCTTGGCCTGCCCGGTGGACGGCGACCTGGAACTTCTACTCTAACAGCTCTCCCCAATGCCTCACCACCTTCTCTCCTCTTCACGTGCCCAAACCACCTCAATCGCCTTACTCTTAGCACTGTATTTAGCTCCTTCAATCCACATTTTCTTGCCACCTCATCACTGGACACTTCATCTCTTCATGTGATCCCAGTCCTATATCTCAACATTCTCCGATCACACCCAACCAACACATCCTCCAACTTCTTCGTCAAAGCCCATGTCTCAGAACCATACAGCAAAACTGATCTTATACATGCTTCAAATAAGCTTTCTCTTGTTTATCAGCAGTCCCGCTATCTCTCTCCACTTCATCCATATAGTACATGTTGCTACTTGTTTTCTTACTGCTCTCTCCACTCCATCCTCGCTATCTAACATGTCATCAAGATAACAAAACTGTTTCACTTCTACTACATCACCATTCACTTCTATTGTTTCGGTAACAAGAAGGTTCGACGGTTTGCGTTTTCGACGACACCGTCGAATCCTTCAACATAGCGCATCGTTGAACCTTCCAAGTCAGTGCCGTCGAACCCTCTCATTCATTTCCTTCATAATATTTTAGGCCTTTCATTATGCATACTTTAACATAATACGTAGCTAGATGTATATAGTATGTATAAATGCATGAAAATATGCATTTGTAAATAATATTATACATTAGACACTTAACCATTGAATATGTAGTACAAATGAAATGGACAGAAATGTGAACGTAATGGCTAATGACTACTAATAGGTAGGAGTACCGTTATTGTAACAAGTTACTGTATACCATTATTATTATTATTATTATTATTATTATTATTATTATTTTCTAACAATAATACACCACCTATACCACCACGACCAGAGCTCACTCAGTTGTCTACACCACCCGCTTCACACTTTCCACCTGCCAAATTAAGTGACAGCGTCTCGTCTCGCAATCATCTTGCTATCAACCGCTGAATTCCATTGCTGCAGCTTTGTGCTCAATTTTGCATTGTGATGAATCAAGTATCAATTCCAGTGAAACATTACTTATAGTAGGTGACCCAGTCACTCCTGAACTTATTCCACCCCTTCCAGCACCAATACACCACCACAGCCCATTGTTAGCTACATATATAATTTCTAGTTCTCGAGATGTGCCACACCTCCCTAACAGAACTGCTCTTTCGTTTCAAGATCCCAAAGTCTGTAAAGAGTCCGACTTTTGATGTAACACACCTGCTCCTAACACAGTCAGTGACAATCAAAACATAAAATCTCTTTAGGCTTTGATCTATGATAAACACATTGGAAGTTTCGACGGTATCGTCGAAACCTCCATTTTCCCCCGTCGAAATTGCATTCCGTTGAAACTACCGTATTTGCCGGCGCATAAGACGCACCTCCGCATAAGATGCACCCCTATTTTACAAAGAGGTTTTGAGAAGAAAAAAAAATATTGCATTTTTGATGGAAATTTTTTTTTTTCGAAAAATTTATCAAGTTAATAAAAAAATAAAAGTTTTGGGTAGGGGAAAGCAAATGATTATAATTATGGGCATGTACCTAAATACTTTATTCCACTGTGCAGTGAATGTGAATTGAAAAATTATACTAGTTAAAATGTAAAGAGAATGACAGGGTACCAAAATCGGTCATAAATCATAATATATTGCAGGATGCCCCACGAATTGATATTCTAATATTATCTACCTATGACATTGCTTAGATTTAAAGATGTAGGTATGCCTTTGTTGTTTTTCCCTGCTATGTGTTTAGACTTTGTGGAAAATTTGCAGTATAGATATTGGTATTATTTTGGTAGTGGGCTTTCAAAAGTCCTAGGACTCTTACCGAAAACCACGTGTAGCTTTCTTCATTATGAGTATTTTGAACCCCTTTCCCATGGCGCAATTGAATAATTGGCATTACACGTAGTACCGAAAATCTACCATTACTTCCAGCCAGAAAGTTAATTTAAAGTTAAATCAGATTAGGTTTAGGTTATGGGTGGGGGTTGGTTTAGAAACAGATGATAAGAAAAATAACGAAAACTACCAATAATTTTGGCAGTGTGAAGCGTAGCAATTTTTTGCGGGCCGACCTGGAGGGGCAGGTTGCCTCCCCCACATACACACATGCAAACAAACATTGATTTCCGACAAAATTGAGAGCCAGATTAATTCAAGACCACATCAAAACTATTCAGGAGGATTTTAAGTTTCGGCCCCGAAATGGGTGGTTGTCCAATAACAAAAATTCACAAAAGATATTTTGATAACACTGGAAACCTCTGTACCTTGTTGTTATTGTTTAATTGTTGAAGGGCACCATTGTCGGGATGGACGATATTTGCACTGGTTTACCACCTATCTATCACAGTCGCGAGGGTTGATTAGTCTTCTTCAGGAAGGTACAGGTGAAGGCTGATTCACACCCCTGAAATCACGGCAGAAATACAAGGAAACGGCTGACGGAACGTCAGCCGTGCCTTGTATTCACACTATTCGTCACGGTTTCTGTCATTTTCGGGCAGTTCCTGCTCACCCTCTAAGCAGAACATGGTGCCTCAAAGGCTATGCTTGAAAAAATTTGCTTTAAATTTACACTTCTGTCGGATGAAGAAGAGGGTTGAACTCTAAAAGACAACTGTTTTGGGTACATAAGCCTTGAGAAAACGACAATTATCAGCACGGCAACAGTCTCATTATGTTAAAATATTCTTCCCCAGAAACGTTACGTGACAGGACGGTGATGTATTGGGGGCCGTACGTGACGGCGGCGCACCATTTAGTGTAACCGTCAATTTTGTTTGAATGTAAGAAATTCTAACGGATGTGATGAGACAGTGTCCTGTCACCAATTTCACCATGAAAGGTAGGTGTGATTCCCGGGCCCTTGGAGCGGACGGTGTGGCGCCGTGATGGGTCTTGGTCTTGGTGTACCGTGTGGAAGACTTTTGTCCCCCTCTACAGGTACCATTGCAGCCTTTGTACTAGCACTCTTTTCATATTTTTTCCTTTCCGTAGAGGTACAGGTTTGAAAGGGTTGAGGGGTCGAGGGGGGGTACAAACGCCTATGCTGTCCCCCTATCTCTCTTGCTTACCACTGTAACGGCACTAACACACACCACGCACAACACACCTGCATCGGCTTAGGCCACCCCCCTGTCTGGGACCAGGATTAGAGGCCCGAGGGTGACCTGACGCTGACCTGACTTGTCCTTGCCGACACAACCTGCAACACCACCAGGTCATTCAGTCAGCTACAGGGCACACAGAACCACACACCCCTGCGCACCTCTTGTCCCCCGTTGTACAATGACTCGCCGTCAAATAAACTACAAAACCAGGACGCCCTTTCTCCATCCTTGTGTGTATAGACAACTCCCCAAGATACTACACCCCCCTCTCACCGCTCACACTCCTTCAAATGAAACTTAACACCTTTTTTTGTTTCACTATTCCATTTATCTACAATACCCAGTCCCAGCAAAATTCCATCACCATTTTCCCGCCTTCCCCCTATCATCTCCTTCCAACTGTTGTGTCAACTTGTTTGGCCCGAGTCGAATGCGGGTTAAGGCGACATCTAATATGCGGGATGTTTTTTTTTTCCATGGGTGCGGGGAGGAGTCTGAGCGGTAATGACCCATGGGGGTGCGCGGGAGGGCTGTGCCGAGACGTTTTAATCAGATGTTTTTACAATGGAGAGCCCGCAGCGGGGGGGTGGATGATGTTTACATCTGACCGGCCATCTTGGCACAGCAATCACTATCTTGTAGCCCCAGCTCTTGTTTTCCTCTTAAACTCCAACCTTTTCATAGTATTATGGGATTACTGTTGATAACACAGTTACAAATTTTTTGCTCAGTTGGGAAATACTGCTCAGCAGAGGTCACTCCAGACCCCTTTAGTAATACACCACCGGCTGTTCTGCATTCTCTGCCCGACCTCTCATGCGCTAATATGGCCGCATTAGACGCAGGGTGAACTTTGCATTCCTTTTTAAGGGAAAAAACTGCGTCTTATGCGCCGGCAAATACGGTACTTGTACCCATTGTTTCTACTTCTTCCTCTTTTGGCGGGCTCCCTTTGTTGATTCTTCTTATACACACTCAATCAATCATTGGGGGCATACAGTGGCGGATCTAGGATTTTCTGCGGGGGGGTGAGTTCCTCAAGGCCCCATCGGGGCCGAGTCCGCTAGGGGGGCCCGGTTGGGCATGGAAATTTTCAATTTTGCTTGTTCTGAAATGCAATTTTCTATACTCTGTGAAACAAATCTGCCTCTCTATTGGACTCCTAGAGTATAACGTTTTAGGTAGGGATTTTAATTTTTCATCAATGAGTTAAATTTTCGTAAAATAGGAAGAAATAAGATTGACCAAAACAGTGACCCGGTATTGGGATGAAGAATTTATTCCGACTATCAGTAATCGCTGGCCAACTTACAATATTACTTGACTGATCAGAAACAATGAACATAAATGTGAGCTCACTGAGCAGTATCAAACATGATAAATGTGACTCTGTCGCCGGCATTTTCGTGCATAGAATTAATCACCATCACGGCCATCAAACAACGACGATGCCATCATTCGACAAGGGTGTAGATCCATGTATCGTTTGCAGATTTGTTGCAGACGCCTTTGAGATTGGTACGTCGTGTCCGTGCATAGCGATTACTGCCAAGTAGCTCAGCTTCTCCGTTGCCATCGTATTTCGGAGCCAGTTGTGGATACGCCTTAAACACGAGAACGACCTCTCTGCCTCCACGCTTCCCAGTGGCAGCACAGCTAGAATCTTCAGTAGTTCTCGTAGGTTGGGAAAGAAGGTGGCGTCAGCATGGAAGGTCAAAAGGCTGGTTACTGAGCTTGCGGAGATAGGCAACTGCCGGTTCCAGTAATTCATCCACCTCTGCAGCTCACATTGAAAGGCTGATGGGAGCGGCATGACGTGGTTCCACTTCACCAGAAGGCATTGACCCAGCTCCTTCACTTCGGCAGTGCTCTGTTTCACGATTACCTCAGGAATGAGAGCACAAAGCTCATAATGCGCCCTTTCATCCTGACTGAACCGAGATTTCATCTCACTACATATCACGTCAAGGAATGGTATCGCTACAGTCCTCTTCCAATATTCGGCTACGGACTCAGATGGGCAGTTGTTTCGTTGTTTGTCGACCGCATACTCTTGGCCGTTGCTCAGTAGACCCAACTTTTTCAGCTAGAGCTAGTACTTCCACGTACATATGCTGAAACCACTCGTCGATCCCTTTTCGGATGTCCACATACGAAAGGTTTACCTCTTAGATCTTCTGAAACCCAAAGTACACCTCCATCAGTCTACCTTGTAGCGATGTAACCAGTGGTCGCATAGGTTCCAGCAGTTCCTTTGCACACACGAAGTTGACAATATGACCAAAGCTCGCCATCGTATGCCGTAGATCATTGGCTGCAGTCCTGGTATTTGTGTCCCAGCTCCATTATTCATTGTGCGGATAGAATCTCTCATCAGTTGTGGCTTGTGGGTTGACATATTTCATCGAGAGTGACGACAATGTATTCGTTCAGCTCGAAGATTGTTTCGAAGGCGGTATGCCTTTCGATCCATCTCGTCTTGCACAGGTTTTTTTAGCTTGACCTTCTTTGCGTCTGGAGACAGGGCATGGATAATGACCTCCAAAAACCTCTGTCGCTTCGGTGAATAGTCAAAAAAGCTGAACAACTCTCGGCAATTATCCATCATATTTACAATGGATGGGATTTTGCAAGCATGGCAGATAACAAGATTGGACCAATGCAGACAACAACCTTGATAATCCGCATCCGCGCAAGCTTGGAAATTTTCAGCCCTTTAACACCCTTCTTGTCGGAGCTCATTGACGCAGTTGTGTCGTATGCCTGACCCCTTAAGGCTGATTCACACTGGCGTTTTCTCGTCATTTTTATCTGACGAGAAGGGGTCTGGGTCTGGGGCTGGTGTCATGAAACGCAATAAGTTTAAAAAAAAAAATCACACAGCCCATCGCTCGGTCTTTATCTACCGACTTGACGAGAATTTTTGCCCGCCAAAATTTAAATAAACGCAGAAGCCAGCACCACCCTCTCCCAAATTACCCCAATTATTGGTATAATTTCGGTATTGGGCACTAAAAACTAACAAATTTAACTTACATCATCGTGCAGATCTTTTCACCTTAAATTTTAATCCCAATTTCCCTGCCAATGACGATACATATAATAACCGAAAATTTTTCCCATTTTAGCTAGCCAAAACGGTTTTTTAGTTTAATTAGATTTGGGTTTGGGTTTGACGGTGGGGTTTGATTTAGTAGATGATATCAAGGAAAAAATGAAACTTATCATACTATTCATAATAAGTGCGCGAAAACTTATCTTTCCGTGCCAAAAACACACAAGCCAGCCACTAGCCCCACCCCTGTAGTGCGACGTGACCCCTGACCAGGCACGGGAAGTCAGGGACGACTCTGGTCGTCAGCACGAGCTTGACAGACGACCTACAAAGCGATACCAAAGACCTACAACGTAGAATGTCTTTGACGATATTAAGCAGAAAAGGTCAAAAAGAAGAAGAAAAAAAGATTTGTCTCCCGAAACTAATTGCGTTGTGTGAACGTAATCTCCGCACTACCCCGCAAGAGACCGACTTCTCGTCAGAAAAAAATGACGAGAAAACGCCAGGGTGAAATCAGCCCCCCTTTACAATCAGCAATGCTGAATCTTATTTCTCGCAAGGCTTTTTTGAATTGCCTTGGCAATAGCCTGTCCAGTCGCACTTTTCAAAGGTCGCATATGTCTACAGCACTTCACGCTTTTTTGGTTTGGATGGATCAGCAAGGAAGTCGAGTAGGCGAATGCATACTGACAAAACCTCACGGCCTTGTGATGTTTTTTCCCATCCGCGATGATTGCAAAGTGAGGGTGTTTTTAAAGGGCATTTTCGAAAGTAGTCACGGAACAAGTCGGCAGCTACTCAAATCAGTCTGAACTGTTTTACTGGTGTACCGAGCATTCTTCGGTCCAGAGATTAGATGCTCCTTTCAACTGCCCGAGGATGCCACAGCGACGACTGTCGCTGTACCATCAGAAAAACAGAATTCGCAACAGAAACATGCTGAGCTTGAAGTTCTTCTTGGAGCTATCGGTTTGTGTGTTCTGCCGTTGGCTCCGTGACCAAAATCAATCGCCTCAGGAGCTTCAGACGTTGTCGTACCTTCACTGGAACTTTGGCTTTTTAATGAAACGTCCAGGTTCCTTGGCGACGTGTTTTCCCTTTCCCTTTGGGGTTTTCCATTTTTTTAAACGTACGCTCAACTTTGAAATAAATTGATAATATATAAATCCAGCTCCCCCCCCCCCCCCCCCCCATACGTTGCATACCAGATACCAATCTATAACGTCTAGATAAGAAGGCACGATGGAAACATTGCAAGCCATGGCCCTTGTTTGTGGCTGCTAGAGACTGACCAAAAGCAAGACTCTGGTTTTTGATGACGTTTTTGAACTCTTCTTGGTGTATCTAAAAGACCAAAAAAACAATTTCCTCCCGTGTTAAAACATTGCTATTCCAAAAATAGGGGGGTGACTAGCAGTCGTGGGGCGTTGCGATAAGTAAGCGATAATGCGATAAAGCGATAATATCGCTTTAACCGAAAATTTTACCGCTTATCGTTTTATCGCAAAGACCCGGAAAAACTTATCGCTTATATTTTCGCTTCCCAATTTCCCGCGATAATCCAGCGATAAAGTAGAAGACAAAACCGTACGGGGGAGGTTACAGGCTCATTGTTCGCGGCAAACAGATGCGGCCAGGCCTGCGGCCCGCCGCTTCTGTTTTTCAGTTTTCTTTGAATAGCCCCCAAACTGGACCCCATCTATCTCAGCTCTGTGTTTCATTGTGGCTACCAAGCGTCCAAAGCCTTCTTTGTGTGTTAATAACTTATATATACTTATTCCCTTTTTGTATATTGGGTATCTAACTAAAAATCTAATTAATATATTTAGTTTTAATATATTTTTGCTTTTTGAGTGCCCTCGCGCGTTATTCTTCTCGGCGCCACATTCCTAACCCGTGGCCCCCAAAATGAAGGAAGAAACTTCCAGAGATTGTGTAGAGATGAAGGGCGCTCATCAGGCAAAGACGAAGAGAGAAGACAACACCAGGACCCTGGAGCAATGGAGGAGCCTGAGAGGGCCAGCGCCGACCCTTTGCAGAGCTGTGTTACCAAACCAGGGTGACCAGGATGACGACCTGGAAGAGGACATCAAAGGAGCTGCTGGCTTGGAAGAAGGAGCAAGGAGGTAATAAGACTATTGTGCTTAAAACTTATTTGCTTTGTTCCCTTTCATACTAGCAAATGTAATGTTGCGATAAATTTCGCTAAACAATGTAAAATGCGATAATATAAATTAAATATTTGTAATTGTTGGCAGGCAAACTGCAGAAGTCCCCACTTCCCAGCAAAGTAGGGACCATGGGTGCCCCTCTTCATCAAGTAAAACACTGGGACCCCAAGCTCGCACATGGGCATTATTAGCACAGCTGGGGAGTCCTGGGCCAAAAGGGGGCGTCCCTCTGGGGCCCAACTTTGAGTCCTGGTGTTTCTAAAGGGGAAAACCTCCACCCCTCAACAAAATTTTAAGGTGCCAAGGGGGGTGGATGAGGAGATGTTTTAAAATTTTTTTTTTTTTTTTGTGATGTTTGCTGTGATTTTTTTGTTTTTTGTCTTCATTAAATTTGTTTAAAAGTAATAAAAGGTTTAATTTCGGGGTCCTTTTTTTTTCTTTTTTTTAAGTAATATTGGTTTTTAGTGAAAAAAAGGGGTTTTTAAATGCAAATAGCAAAAATGAGTATTTTTGGATTTATCGCGGGTTTTGTTTTTTGCTTACCCTTTTTTAAAGCTATTTTTGGAAATGTATCGTTTTATCGTTATGGGATTAGGGGAAAAATGTATCGCTTTATCTTTATCGCTTTATCGAAAAATTTATCGCTGCCCCCCACTGGTGACTAGTCCCCCCTGTCCCCCCACCGGTCCGCCCATGGCAACGCCGGGGGGCCGTCCCCCTGCCCCCCTCGACTCCACCCCCGGGGGTCCCCCAGCGCGAGTTCCCATGCAAGGTCCTTTCCCCACACCAAGCAGCTCTCACAAGAAACATCAACTTGCCCAGCCACAGCCTTTTTTGGGCGCCCCCTTGGCCTCTTCCCCCCGGATTGCTTACAGATACAACCCGGGTGAAGGATCGGTTTGGGAGCGTCCCACCTCCCCATTAGCCAAAGTTGGCCTGAGGGACTATGCTAATAGGCCTCGATTCAGTCTACGGGGGCAATTGCTATTGAACTAATACCCAGAAATACCCCATATTCGCGAACAACTTTTTCCAAAAGCATTGTTTCGTTTTTCAAGTCCATTTAGTGTCCGGGTTTCTCAAAACCCATGGAAAGGGGGGTCACAAGCGACTTAAGACCCGGGATCTTTGTCCTCCTGCACAGGTCCGACAACGCCAATCTCCCGTGAGCGAGTCCATAACACCGTGGGCTATGCCAATCGCCGTAGACTTCTTGAGTACCCACCGTCATTATGGACTGCGCTACCAAGGATGTAAAACTTTCCAAATCTAATGTCCTCGGGCCCGCACGATAACAGACTGTATGCTTCATCTAGTAGTCTCCAAACACCGGCCCTTGGGTTTTAAGCCAGGGGCCCTCAACCCAAAGGGCTTTGCCCCCCGTGAGCGCCTCGAAGCCTCACCGGGCCCTCCAGTGACTCAGCAAAGTTCGCATCATCGCAAAAAAAAGATCAGTGTCTTGGTGTTCCGCGGATGCTCCCAATCACTTTAAATCTAAAAACCTTGTCCAATTACCCAGCCCCATACAAGCTTTAAAAAGTGAGGGGCAAGGACGCCCCCCTTGCCTCACTCCCGTATTTACAGGAAAAGGGCTGGAAATCTGCCCCACACTTCACAGCACTCTCATCCCAAAATACAGACCATTATCAAACTAATAGTCCTTGCGGGAATCCCGCGAAGTCGCAGAAGACCCCAGAGGGCCCTCGTGATGCACGGAGTAAAACCCCCTTCTTGAGTTTTAAAAATAGCGGGCAAGACCCCCTGTCAAAAACTCATGTCGGCTTTTCCACCAGGACACGAAGCGCTAGGAAAACAGTCCTTTGTTACTTCCCAAGGGGGTAAACCCCAGACTGCTGGGGTTTCCCCTGATGTCAGCAGATGACTGAAAAATCCGGGGCACCCATAAATGGGCAGCCCCTTTCCCTGGCACGCAAAGCAGTGTAATACCGCGATAATTTGTTGCAGCCCTGACGGTCCCCTTTCCCTTCCGATGGGGACGACCCCCCCCCTTTTTCCCAGCAGGGGGAAAAGGGGTACCTGTTTGGGCACTTTGGCGCAGGAAGCTTTGAAACCCCCGCGGAAATTCACCCCCTCACCCCCAGTTTTTGAGGAGCTTCGCCTGATTTTTAAAAAACCCCGGGGCCCCTTTTCCCACCCCTAAAACTTTGCACAGCCTCTCCTTGCCCTTCGTAAAGAGAGGGTTGCGGTTTCTTCAGGGGGAGGACGGCATCCACTCCTGTAAACCCAGTGGTTTTGGGAAGCTGCTCATTGGGGGGTTTCCACCGGGGAAAAACTGCCCAACGAGCCCTCGCCCACCCCATGTCCGCCACGGGGGCCCCCCTCGTTTTGTTAAAAATAGCACTCCCCCGGATGGAGACTTTAAACGGAGTTTCTTCAGGGCTCGGTACGGGTCGGGGGTTTCATTAGATTTTAAAATGACCCTCGACACCCCTCAGCAAGACTCCTGCCATACCTTTTCCCTTGTCTCTCCCCAGGAGGGTTATAGCCCGGGCGTGCCCGACCCCTGTGCGGGTTGGTTCCTAGCCAGCCTGGCGGGAGGACTCCCCTTTCAATTTCCCACGTTTTCCATCGAGACAAAAAAACGCCTTGACCTCGGGCGCTCCCCAAAAACCCCACCTTGGCACCCTGTAGAGTTTTCACTTTTTGAAGGTATCCCCCCTTTTCAAACGGGGCCCCCCGGGGGGCACCGGGGGGCACATAAAAACCGATTTGGATTTGCCGGGGGGGGGGAATACCAGGGAGAAAAAAAAAAAAGGGCAATTCCTTCATTTCTCAAGTAAAACACGTATGGTTCCCTCTTGAGATTTCTTCTGGACTTGACATGAAGTTTAAGTGTAGCAACAACAAGTCTGGGATTTTTTCCCAAAAGAACTCACACCCCGGGGAAACCCCTTTGCAGTTCGGGGGTTTTCCTTTCCAACGAGAAACAAACCCGAGGAGTGGTAAAATCCCCTTTAGCACCCTCCGCATTATTATCCAGGTCCAAGCGGTACACCCTCTGGTCTCTGATCCCAAAAGAACCGGAAATTTTCTCAACCTTCGGGCCCTTGCAAAAGTTCAGAAGGGCAGAGAACTTTTGGGTTTGTTTCTGGACCGGACCCCTTTGGGGACCAAAAACATAACTCGTAGCCATCTCCACAGGCCAGTAGTAGCTTTAAAATTTTCCCCCAAGACAAGAGTGGGGGCCCGAGGAGGCACTGGTCTAAAAACAGAGTGGGTTTTTGGCGTGAACATTTTCCTTTTCGTTTTCATTTTTAGCACCCTTTTAGGAGCGCCCCCTGCAAAAAGGGAGACATAAAACCCAGAGGGGTTTTTAAAATCCCCCACCCGCTTATACGCTCATCAACCGGAGAAACCCCTCAACAACTGACGGCTGCATTTTGTTTGGAGATGCCAATAGCACTCCCTTTTAAACGGGGGACCATTGCTCATCCCGGAAACCAGTATTTGGGGTAACCCTCCACTTCATCTCCCCAATTTCCAGGCCTCCTCGTCTCAGAGAGTCCCATTTTATCCCCCCCTTCACCCTACGGGAGCTCCCCCGATAGGGGGAGAAAAAGCCCGATATCGTCTGAGAGGCCCCAGAACTTTCCACGAGCCCACACGAAGAACCCCCCCCCCCCGGGGGGTTTTTGGAAAATCCCCGGGAGTGTTTTCGACGGGCAGACGCCACCTTTTGCCCGGGACAGCAAAATTAAACCCCCCATTCAGGTTTCCCTAGTCCCGAAAATTTTTTTATGGAAACCATTTTGTCACTTTCCTTTGCACGAATAGAGTTTATTTTCCTACTCCCAACCGCAGTCCAGGGGGAAAACCTTCCCATTGTATTTTTTGCATTTTTTTCTTGCCGGGTTTTACCAAACATCTTCGTCTTAATATTTTCCCCTTTCGACCTCTTCTTCTCCTTTTGCTTGTTTCCAATCTAAACCCCCCCTCCCCAACTTTCCCCTTTTTGGGTCTCAGCTTTCGGGACAAAATCATATGCATATAGTAGTTTCCCATGGAGCT
>JACEEZ010002545.1:0-13187 GCA_016584305.1 Chionoecetes opilio | reverse complement strand
CTAAATAATGACCTCTTTTTTTTAACTTTTCTATTTATATATAAATGTAATTTGTAAAACGTTACCTTAAAAAAGGTTTGCAAATTTAAATTTTTTAAAAAAAAGAGGATTTTATCTTCAATTTGTAGGAAAACAGCTATATATCACTGATAACTAGCTAAAATCATTGAAAACACTACATTCTATGGGTTTATAGCAATATAAAAAGTAAAACTACCTGTATATATAAATAACGCTACAGTTTAGAAGAAACTATGAAAAACGCTTTGCAATATACCGTTATATACAATAAATAACCTTGACTCTTCTATTTAATAGCTTAATGTAATTTAAGCTACTTATGGGTGCAAATTTTTCCCCAAAAAGAGGATTTTATATTTCCCAATTTGTAGGAAAACAGCTATATATCACTGATAACTAGCTACAATCATTAAAAAAACACTACATTTTAGGGTTTATAGCAATTAATAAGTATCACTACTTTTATATACAAAACGCTACAGTTTACAAGAAAACTATGAAAAACGGTTGCAATATACCTTATATCACAATAAAAAACCTCTTACTCTTATATTTATTAGCTAATGTAATGTAAGCTACTTATAAGTCCCAAATTTTCTAAAAAAAGGATTCTTTACTTCCAATTTGTAGGAAAACGCTATATATCACCGATAACTAGCTAAAATCATTGAAAAGAACACATTTTGTGGGTATAAAGCATTATCATAAGGTAAATTCCTTCTATTAATGATATAACACTACAATTAAGAAGAAACTATGAAAAACACGTATAATATACAATTGTATCACAATATAGAGTCTCAAACTCCTATTATAAGCTTACAGTAGTTTAAAATAGCAATTTCTAACGAAAACAACTATAATTCCACATTTTAAATTTCTCTATCTAATCTCTATCTCTATTTCTTCTAAAAGGGCTGAATAATGTCAATTTTCGACATTTTTTAGCCCTTCAAAAATACATTAAAACACTTGAAAAAACGTTGTTTTTAAGAATAAAATTGATACATAAATTACATGAAAAATACATATTTTAAGCTAATAATTTTGTAAAATATAGTTGCAGCAAATATAAAAAGCTATTTAGCTACAGATATAAAGAACAATACTTCAATTTGTAGAAAAAACAACTCTTCACTGATAACTAGCTAAAATCATTGAAAACACTACATTTTTTGGGTTTATAGCAATATGATAAGTAAAAGTACTTGTATATATACAATAACGCTACAGATTACAAGAAACGATGAAAAACGCTTGCAATATACCGTTATATCACAATAAATAACCTCTTACTCTTCTATTTACTAGCTTAATGTAATGTAAGCTACTTATAGGTGCAAATTATGCTAAAAGAGGATTTATACTTCAATTGTAGGAAAACAGCTATTATCCCCGAAAAATAGCTATTATCATTAAAAACCCACTACTTTTATGGGTTATAGCAATATGATAATTAAACTCTTCGTATATATACAATAACGCAACAGTTTACAAAAAACTATGAAATACGCTTGCAATATACGGTTTATTTACAATAAATAACCTCTTACTCTTCTATTATTAGCTTAATGTAATTAAGCTACTTATAGGCAAAATTATTCTAAAAAAAGGATTGTATACTTCAATTTGTAGAAAACAGCAATTTTAACACCGTAACTAGCTAAAATCTTTGAAAAGAACACATTTTGAGGGATAGAGCATTATCATAAGGTAAATTCCTGCTTTTAATGATATAAACACTACAATTAAGATGAAATTAAAGAAAAACACGTATAATATACAATTGTATCACAATATAGAGTCTCAAACTCATATTATAAGATTACAGTTGTTCAAAAAAGCAATTTCTAACGAAAACAACTATAATCCACATTTTGAATTCTCTATCATAAAAAGGGCTGAATAATGTCAATTTTCGACATTTTTTAGCCCTTCAAAATACATTAAAACACTTGAAATAACATTGTTTTTAGGAATAAAATTGATACATAATTTCTGAAAAATACATATTTTAAGCTCATAATATTGTAAAACATAGTTGTGTAAAAGTGCTGAATCATGTCAAATTTTGACATTATTTAGCATTTAAAAAATCCATTAAAATACTTAAAAAAAAACATTTTTAAAAGATTAAAATTGTATTTTAAATTTAAATGAAAAATCATATTTTTAGCTTTCTTTTGTAAAATATATTTTTGTCCCAAATATCAAAAGCTGTTTTACTACAGATAAAAAGAAATATATTTCCCAATTTGTAGAAAAAAAAACCTCTTCATTTTATAATTTGCTAAAATCTTAAAAACCCCTACTTTTTTTTGGGGGTTTATAGAAATTTAAAAATTAATTAAAACTACTTGTATATAACAAAAACCTACATTTTTAAAGAAACTATGAAAAACGCTTGCAATTTTCCGTTAAAATCACAATAAAAAACCCTCTTACTTTCTATTTAAAGTTTAATTTTGAAATTGAAACCTATTTGGGGGTTTCAAATTTTTCTAAAAAGAGGATTTTTTTATTTTCAATTTGTAGGAAAACAGCTATATATCACGATAACTACAAAAAACATTTGAAACACTACTTTTTTGGGTTTAAAACATATAAAAAGAAAAACTACCTGTTTTATATACAATAACGCCTCCCTTTTTAGAAAAAACCCTATAAAAAAACGCGTCCCAAAAACCGTTAATCACAAAAAATAACCTCTGACTTTTTCTATTTAAAAAGCTTTTTTGAAATGTAAGCTATTTTAAAAGGTGAAAATTATTCTAAAAGAGGGTTTTTTATATTTAAATTTTTGTAGGAAAACAGCTATTTTTCCCCATAACTCCAAATATCATTAAAAGCACTACTTTTAGGGGTTTTTTAAAAAGGGAAATATGATAATTAAAACTACTTGTATATATACAAAAAACGTTTAAAGTTTTACAAGAAACTAAAAAAAACGCTTGCAATATCCTTTTATTCACATAAAAAAACCTCTTACTCTTCTTTTTAATAGCTTAATTTTAATGTAAGCTCTTTAGGTGCAAAACATTTCAAAAAAGAGGATTTTAAAACCTTAAATTTGTGGGAAAAACGCAATATATCCCCGTAACTACCTAATTTTTCCATTGCAAACACTACTTTTTTGGGGTTTTAAAAGCTTTATGTTTAAAGAAAAACTACTTTTATATATACAAAAACGCTACAGTTTAAAAGAAACTATGAAAACGCTTGAAATAAAACCTGTATCACAATAAAAAACCTTTATTCCTCTTCTTTTATTAGAAAAATGTAATGTTAAGCTACTTATAGGTGCAAATTATTCAAAAAAAAAGGTTTGTATAAACTTCAATTTGTGGGAAAAACAGCTTTTATATCACCGATAACTATTTTAAATCATTGAAAAGAACCATTTTAAAGGGTAAAAAAGGGCATTATCAAAAGGGATATTCCTTTTTTAAATGTAAAACCCTTTACAATTAAAAAGAAATTAGGAAAACACGTATAATATACAATTGTATCACAATATGAGCCCTAAAAACTCCTATTTAAGCTTCCAGTATTTTAAAAATTAGCATTTCAACAAAAAACAACTATAATACCACATTTTTGAATCTCTTTTATCAAAAAAAGGGCTGTATAATGTCAATTTTCGACTTTTTTTTTGCACTCAAAAATATTAAAAAAACTTAAAAAAAACTTTTTTTTTTTAAGAATAAAATTGTCCAAAAATTTTCCCCATAAAAAATACATTTTTTGGGCCCATAATTTTTGTAAAATATATTGTGAAAAAGTGCTGAAAAAATGTAAAAATTTCACTTTTTTAGTCCTTCAAAAATACTTTAAAATACTTAAAAAACATTTTTTTTTAAGTTTAAAAATTGTTTATCTAAATTGCATAAAAAAAACATTTTTTAGGATTAATTTTGAAAAAATTATAGTTGAGAAATACCCAAAACCCTATCCCCTTAACCTACAATATAAAGAAATATACTTCAATTTGTAAAAAAAAAAAACTCTTCACTGATAAACTGGGCTAAAATCATTGAAAACACTAACATTTTAGGGGTTTTATAGAAATTTTGAAAAGAAAACTCTTTATATATGTACTTAACGCTACTTTTAACAAAAACTATAAAAAAACGCTTGCAATATTCATTAAAACCCAAAAAATAACCCCCTTCCCCTTTTTTTAAATTTAAATAGTTTAAAATTTTAATGAAAGCTACTTATAGGTGCAAATTACACAATTTATTTTTCCATTTTTATGAAAAAAATATTTTTTTTTCATGAAATTTAAAAAATAATTTTAATCTTAAAACAACTTTTTTTCCAGTTTTTTAATGTTTTTTTTAAAAAGCCAAAAAAATGTCGAAATCTGACATTATTCAGGATTTTTTACCAACTATATTTTACAATATTATAAATTTAAAAATATGTATTTTTAAAAGAAATTTATGTATCAATTTTTTTCCGTGAAAACGTTCCCAATATCTGTGAAATTACTTAAACGTGTTTTTTCCAAAAAGGTGTTTGACCCGCCCTTTAAAATGATCCCCCAAGCTTTCTTTTAAAGGTCTCCCGTTAAAAATTTTTCTTTTTTGGGTGACTTTCAAATTTTTGTTGACCATCAAACCCCCCGGGGGGGGGGCCCCTTTTGTTTTTTTCCCAATTTGACAGCCCAAAGGAAAATCCCCAAGATGATGTATTTTTAAAAACAGTCCCCCTCATTTGGGAAAATGCTTTTACAAATTTTTTCATGAGACCTATTTTTTATGTGAAAAGGGGGGGAATATTATTTCTTCCTGTAAACAAGTTGGGCTCATGTCCCAATGTTGGGATCTCCGGGTTTAAAGATAAATTTCTCGGAGCCCAAATTTTCGCCCTAAACCCCCAATGCTTCTCTCGGCCCCTGTTTATCCCACATACGAGAAAGCGGGATTTTTTGTGTATCCCGTTGTTAAACCAAAAAGGAAGGGACCCCCCATTTTAAGGTAAACACAAAATGACCCAATTTGGGGTTTTTTTCATATTGCAAAAACTAAATGATTTCCCCTTTACACCCCAAATATTTTTCGGGGGAAGACAGACCGAATCCCCCAATAGGGACTCGCCAAAAAAATTTCATTGTTAAAAAGGACACACTTCAAGCTCCGCTTTGAGCTACCCAAAAAACCAATCGCCACCCTTTTTGGTTTTGTAGATTGAAACCCCTAATTCCTTAAAGTAAACCGGGAAATTTTTAGGGAAAAACCCCAAAAAAACCCGGCTGGCACTTCGAAAGACGGGCAAAAAATGTTTTTCTTTGTTCGAAAGTAGGATCCCTTCATTTCTTGTTCGTATTTTTTTTCTCGTTCAGGTTTTGGGTGCTAGTATTTCTAAAGTTTTTTTGGATAGGCCAAACACGTCTAAACATTAAAAACTCGTGCTGATCAAATCCCCACAACTGAATCCTCGTGAAAGTCAAAATTTTGCATATTGTTTGTCACTGCGTTGTTAAAACATCACTAAAAATTTTCTGAGGGGGGTGTTTTTTCGAAAACGGGGCAGGGGGAAATTTTCACTAAATTTGGGGCCCAATTTGGTCCTTATAGCTGACGGTAGTTGGGAAATTCTATTTTACTTTTTTTTTTCTTGAAAATCCTAAATGTTTTCACTAAAAAAAAGTAACAGCCCTTGGGGGAATGATCTTTTTCTCTCCCAAAAACCATGGAGATCCAAAATCCCAAATTTTTTTCACGGGGTTCCCTTTGGTCTAAAAATTCCGTAATCTGGGGGGGGGGAACAACGCTTCACCCTTTGTGAGGGGCCCATAGCTTGTCTTGATCACCGGTTTCACTTTAAAAAATGCGAAATATGCTTTTTTGACAAAAACGCTGATGCTTGGCCCCCTGACCCTTTGGAAAGGGGAAACTACCCCATATTTGCAGAAGGAGTCCCGGGGTTTTTTTTAGGCTTTAGACAGCCCTAAAAGGAGCAGACTGATCTTTAAAAAAAAGAAATATATACCTATGTAAATAAAAAACTAAGCTGGAAAGGGTTTTTAAAATTTGAAAAAAAAAAAAAAAAAAAAAAAACGAAATAAAAATTACAATGGTTGTTGTTACAAGGTTAAAAAGAAAACCATAACCCAAAACCTCCTATTCCTAATTTCCTACTTTTTGTTTTTCGATATTGATAGGTTTCTGACCTATTGGGGCCTGCCACACCTCTCACCGCACTTTCTCATTGGGGAAATGCACAAAAAATTTTCCACATAGCTTTTCGATGATCAAATCGTAATCAGCTTTGGGAAGTTTTTTCTACAGCTTACAAGGGGAATTTTTTCTTATCGGAGGGTAAGCTGTGGGGGAAAAAAAATTGACATGCTAGAAAAAAAAAAACTCAAAATTTTTTAAAAGCATGCCCAATTTTTAATCTTTTAAAGCTCAAAAAACTAAATCAAAAATTTTTTTTTTTTTTCAAAATTTTTCCCCAGGGAAATTAACTAAAATCCTTGCAAAAACTACATTTAATGGTTTTTTTAAAACTATATGATAAGTAAAAAACTTGAAATTACAATAAAGCTAACAAATTTACAAAAACTAAGAAAAAAAAACCCTTTCAATATACCGTTATAAACACAATCTACCCTCTTCTCTTTTTATTTTTAGCTTAATGTAATGTTTAAACTACTTATAGGGTCAAAATTAAATTTTAAAAAAAGGTTGAACTTTAATTTTTGGAAACAGCTTTTATATCACCGATAACTAAACTAAAATCTTGAAAAACACATTTTTTAGGGTATAAAAACCTTATCATAAGGTAAATTCCTTTTATTAAAGTATACCCTACATTAACAGAAAACTATGAAAAAAAAACCCCTATAATATCAAATTTTACACAAAATAGAGTCTCAAAATCCTATTATAAGCTTACAGTAGTTTAAATAGCAAATTTTTAAAGAAATCAACTATAATCCACATTTTGAACTCGCTATCATAAAAAAGGGGCCCTATAATTTCAAATTTTTGACATTTTTTAGCACAAAAAAAAATCCCTTAAAACACTTGAAAAAACTTTGTTTTTAGGAATAAAATTTACACATAAATTTTATGAAAAAAAACATATTTTTTGCCCATAAATTTTTTAAATGTATTGGGGTAAAAGTGCTGAATAAAAGTCCAAAATTTTGACATTTTTTTTTGCCTTCCCAAAAAAACATTAAAAAAACTTTAAAAAACTTGTTTTTTTTGATTAAAAATTTTTATATCTAAATTGCATGGAAAAAAAAAACATATTTTTTTGGTATTAATTTTGTAAAAAATAGTTTTTAAAAATAAAAACATATCTCTTAAACCCACAATATAAAGAATATACTTCAATTTGTAGAAAAAAAAATCTTCACTGAACTAGCAAAAAATTTTAAAACAATACATTTTATGGGTTTTATAGCAAAATGATAATAAAAAACTTGTATATTGTCCAAAAACGCTAAAAGTTTTTCAAGGGAAAATATTTAAAAAAGCTTGCAATTATCGTTATAAACACAAAAAATAAACCCCTTTTCTCTTTTTGTTATTGGCTTAATGTAAAATTTTGCTACTTATAGGTGCAAATTATTTAAAAAAAAAAGGGTTATTACATCAATTTGTAGGAAAACCGCTATATTCCCCCGGGGTAAATACTAATCATTGAAAAAAACACATTTTTTAGGGTAAAAAAGGGATTATCATAAGGTAAATTCCTTCTATTTTGTATAACACTAAAAATTTAAAAAAAACTTTTGAAAAAAGCTTGTAAAAATACCTTTTAAACACATATAAAAGTCTCAAAATTTCCCATTTTTAATTACCCGTAGCTTTAAAACCCCAAATTTTTAACGAAAAAAAAATATAAGGGCCCCTTTTTAATTTTTCCCATCAAAAAAAAAGGGTGAATAATGTTTAATTTTAACATTTTTTAGCCCTTTAAAAAAACATTTTAAAAAACTTGAAAAAAATTGTTTTTTTAAAAATAAAATTTTTAATAAAATTTCATTTCAAATACCTATTTTAAAAATTTATATATTGTTAAAATTTGTTGTTTTTAAAAATTCTGAATAAAGTCAAATTTGACCTTTTTTTGAATTTTCAAAAATAAATTTAAATCCCTTTAAAAACTTTTTTTTTAAGATTATATTGATACCTACATTTCATGAAAAAAACCCATTTTTTGCTCTAACATTGTTAAAAAAAAAGTTGTGTAAAAATGCGTGGTAAGTCAAATTTCCCACATTTTTTAGCCTCTCAAAAATACATTAAAAAAAACTTTAAAACCATTTTTTTAAGATTAAAATTGATACTAAATTTCAAAGAAAATACCTATTTCTAGCTATTTAAATTTTTTAAAATATAGTTTTACCAAAAATCCAAAAACATTTAAACTTTTAGATATAAAGAAAAATACTTCAAATTTTTAAAAAAAAAAAGTCTTTACTGGGGTAATTTTGCAAAATCTTTGAAAACCCAAAAATTTTATGGGTATATAGCAAAATGATAATAAAAAATCTTGGATTATACAATACCCCTAAAGTTTTTTCAAAAAACTATGAAAAACCTTGCAATTACCGTTAAATCACAATAAAAAACCCCTTACCCCCTCATTTTTTAGGGGTTAATGGGAATGTAAACTACTTATAGGTGCCAAAAATTATTCTAAAAAAAAAGGATTTTATTCTTCAATTTGTAGGAAAACAGCTATATATACCGAAACTAGCTAAAATCTTTAAAAAACACTACATTTTTTGGGTTTTTTAAACAATATGAAAGTAAAACTACTTGTATATATATACCTAACCCCTACGTTTTAAAAAGAAAATATGAAAAAAGGGGTTGCAATATACCGTTTATATCACAATAAATAAACCCCTTAAATCTTTTCTTTTCTTACCCCTTTCCCTTTTTTTAAAAGCTTAATGTAATGTAAGCTACTTATAGGGGCAAATTTATTTTAAAAAGAGGATTTTTTTTGCTTCAAAATTTTTAGGAAAAAAGCTATATATCAAAGATAAAATAGCTAATATCATTGAAAAAACCCAAATTTTAAAGGGGTTTTTTAGCCAAAATGATAAGTAAAAATACTTGTATATATACAATAACGCTACATTTTTCAAGAAAATAGAAAAAATTTCTTGCAATATACCGTTATATCCCAATAAATACCTCTTACTCTTCCCATTTAATTTGCTTAAAAGTTTAAGCTACTTTTACTGAAAATTTTTCTAAAAGAGGGTTTTATACTTTAATTTGTAGGAAACAGCTAATATCACTGATAAATAGCTAAAAAAAAATTGAAATTTACATTTTTATGGGTTTATAGCAATATAATAAGTAAAAACTACTTTTATATATACAATAACGCTAGAGTTTAGAAGAACTAATGAAAAACGCCTTCAATATCCGTTATAAACACATAAAAAAAACCCTTTCTCTTCTATTTAATAGCTTTTTGTAATGTAAAGCTACTATAGGTGCAAAATTTTTCTAAAAAGAGGATTTTATACTTTAATTTTAGGGAAAAAAGCTATAATCACCGATAAATAGCTAATCTTGAAAAAACTACATTTTTTGGTTTTTACAAAATGAAAGTAAACCACTTGTATTAAAACAAAAACCTACATTTTCAAAAACTTAAAAAAGCTTGCAATATACCGTTATATCACAATAAAAACCCTTTACTCTTCTATTTATTAGCTTAAAGTAATGTAACTACTTATAGGTTAAATTATTCTAAAAAAAAGGGTTTATACTTCAATTTGTAGAAATCAGCTTATATCACCCAAAAACTAGCTAAAAACCCTTTAAAAAAACACATTTTTTGGGTTAAAGCTTTTCATAAGGTATATTCCTTCTATTATGATTAACCAAAAATTTAAAAAGAAAATATGAAAAAAACCCTATAAAAAACAATTGTATCACAAAATAAGTCTCAAACTCCTATTTAACTTACAGTAGTTTAAATGCAATTTCTAACGAAAAAAACTATAATTCCACATTTTGAATTTCTCTATCTAATCTCTATCTCTATTTTTTCTAAAAAATGAATAAAGTCAATTTTCGACATTTTTTAGCCCTTTAAAAAATTAAAAAACTTTAAAAAAAAGTTGTTTTTAAAAAAAATTTATACTAAAATTTCATGAAAAAAAAATATTTTTTTAAACTCATAATTTGTCTAAAAACATTAAAACACTACATTTTTGGGTTTTTTAGCAATATAAAAGTAAACTCTTGTTTATACAAAAACGCTACAGTTTACAAGAAACATGAAAACGCTTGCAATATACCGTTATATCACAATAATACCCTCTTACTCTTTTATTTATTCTTAAATTATGTAACTACTTATAGGTCAAAAATTCTAAAAGAGGATTTTATACTTCAATTTGTAGGGAAAAAACTATATTCACCGATAATAGTTCTAATTCTTGAAAAAACTTCATTTTATGGGTTTTTTAGCTTGATAAGTAAAACTCTTGTATATATACAAAAGCTACAGTTTACAAGAAACTATAAAAAAGCTTGCAATATACCGTTTTCACAAAATAACCCTTACTCTTCTATTAAAAGCTTAATGAATGTAACTACTTATAGGGGCAAATTTCTAAAAGAGGATTTTATACTTCAATTTGTAGGAAAAAAGCTATTACACTGAAAACTAGCAAAAAAATTGAAAACACTACATTTTATGGGGTTTATAGCAAATAATAAATAAAACTACCTGTATTATAAATAAAGCTACGTTTTTTGTAGAAAATATGAAAACGCGTGCAAAATACCGTTATTCACAATAAAAAACCTCTGACTCTTTATTTTAAAAGCTTTTGTAAAGTAAACTACTTATAGGGGGCAAATTTTTCAAAAAAGAGGGTTTTATACTTATTTGTAGGAAAACAGCTATATATCACTGATAAATAGCTACAATCATTGAAAACACACATTTTAAAAGGGTTTATGCAATATATAAGTTCACTACTTGTATATATACTAACGCTACAGTTTACAAAAAACTATGAAAAACGTTGCAATATACCTTATATCACGATAAAAACCCCCTTACTCTTATATTTATTTGCTTAAAGTATGTAAACTACTTATAAGTGCAAATTTCTAAAAAAGGATTGTTTACTTCAATTTGTGGAAACGCTATAATCCGATAAATACTAAAATCTTAAAAGAAAACATTTTGTGGGGAAAAGCATTATCATAAGGGAATTCCTTCTATTAATGTTAACACTACAATTAAGAAAAACTATGAAAAACCGATAAAATACAATTTTTCACAAAATAGAGTCCCAAACTCCTATTATAAGCTTACAGTATTTAAAATAGCAATTTCTAAAGAAAACAACTAAATTCCCCTTTTAAATTTTTTCTATCTAAACTCTATCTCTATTTCTTCTAAAAAGGGGTGAATAATGTCAATTTTTTGACATTTTTTTTGCCCTTCAAAATACATTAAAAAACTTAAAAAACGTTTGTTTTTAAGAATAAATTGATCATAAATTCTGAAAAATACTATTTTAAGCTTTTAAATTTTTTTGTAAAATATATTTGCAGCAAATAAAAAAAAGCTATTTAGCTACAGATATAAGAATATACTTAAAATTTGTAGAAAAAAAACTCTTCCTGATAACTAGCTAAATCATTGAAACACTACTTTTTGGGGGTTTATAGCATATGATAAGAAAAAAGTACTTTTATATATAAAATAACGCTACAGTTTACAAGAAAAGAAAAACGTTGCAATATCCCGTTATATACAATAAAAAACCTTTTATCTCTTTTTACTAGTTTAAATGTAATGTAAGCTACTTATGGGTGCAAATTATGAAAAAGGGGATTTTATACTTAAATTTTGGGGAGGAAAACAGCTATATATCCCGAAAATAGCAATATCATTGAAAACCTACTTTTTATGGGTTTTAGCATATGAAAATTTAAAACCCTTCTTTTAAAATAACGAAAACATTTACAAGAAACTATAAAAAAACGCTTGCAATATACTTTATATTACAAAAAATAACCTCTTACTCTTCTATTTATTGTTTATGAAATGAAAGCTACTTATAGGTCAAAATTATTCTAAAAAAAGGTTGTATCTTAAATTTGTGGGAAAAAACAGCTAATATCACCGATAACTAGCTAAAATCATTGAAAAGAACACATTTTGAGGGTATAAAGCATTATCATAAGGTAAATTCCCTTCTATTAATGATATAACACTACAATTAAAAAGAAATTATGAAAAACACGTATAATATCAATTGTATCACAATATAGAGTCTCAAACTCCTATTATAAGATTACAGTTTTCAAAATAGCAATTTCTAACGAAAACAACTATAATCCACATTTTGAATTTCTCCCATCATAAAAAGGGCTGAATAATGTCAAATTTTTGACATTTTTTAGCCCTTCAAAAATACATTAAACACTTGAAATACCGTTGTTTTTAAGAATAAAATTGATACAAATTTCGTGAAAAATACATATTTTAAGCTCATAATATTGTAAAACATAGTTGGTGTAAAAGTGCTGAAACATGTCAAATTTGACATTAATTTTAGCATTTTCAAAAATCCATTAAAATACTTGAAAAAACATTGTTTATAAGATTAAAATTGATTTTCTAAATTTCATGAAAATACATATTTTTCTATTAATTTTGTAAAATTAGTTTTTAGCAAATATAAAAAGCTATTTAGCTACAGATATAAAGAAATATACTTCAATTTTTTAGAAAAAACAACTTTCACTGATAACTAGCTAAAATCAAATTTAAAACACTACATTTTTGGGTTTATAGCAATATGATAATAAACTACTTGGGATATATACAATAAACGCTACAGTTTACAAGAAACTATGAAAAACGCTTGCAATACACCGTTATATACAATAAATAACCTCTTACTCTTCTATTTAATAGCTTAATGTAATGTAAGCTACTTATAGGTGCAAATTATTCTAAAAAAGGATTTTATACTTCAATTTGTAGAAAACAACTATAAAATCACTGATAGCTAGCTAAATCATTTGAAAACACTACATTCTATGGGTTATAGCATATAAAAAGTAAAACTACCTGTATATATCAATAACGCTACAGTTTAGAAGAAACTATGAAAACGCGTGCAATATACCTTTTCACAATAAAAA
>JACEEZ010002544.1:141930-172536 GCA_016584305.1 Chionoecetes opilio | reverse complement strand
ATACCCCCACCCATCACTCACCATTCCCATCACCCCCACCCATTCACTCACCATTACCCATCACCCCCACCCATCATCACCCTTTACCCATCACCCCACCATTCCTCACCCTCCCTCACCCCCAACCCATTCCCCAACCCCCCCCAACCCATTCACTCACCCATCACCCCACACCCATACCCATCACCCCACCCTTTCACTCACCCATTACCCATCACCCTACATAAAAGGTTTCCTCAATTCTCGCAAACCCACTTTTTTTGTTCACAATTCTCGCTAATAGGTGCTAAAAAAAAGAAGAAAAAAAGTGATCGGATCATCTCATAAGTTGGTTAAAAACCCTTCCCTGGTTTCGACATGGTTCCAAAAAATGTGCCATATGAAGTGATTGCGCCACGGGGGGCGGAAACCTATACCACACACACACACACACACACAGACGGGACAGACAGACAGACACACTTTCGCTTATATTATTATAGATAGATTCGGGTTTTTTTTTTCTTTCCTGTTTTAAGAACCTCTTTGTTTTGTTTATGCATTTTGACCCCTAGTACTTTAATTTTTTTCACATTTTCTCTGTTTTCCTCTCTCTCTCTATCTCTCTCTCTCTCTCTCTCTCTCTCTCTCTCTCTCTCTCTCTCTCTCTCTCTCTCTCTCTCTCTCTCCTCTTCTCCCTCTCTCTCTCTCTTCTCTCTCTCTCTCTCTTCTCTATATATAATTATTATAATTATATATATAGTATATAGTTTAAAAACCCCTCCCCCCCCCAATGACCATATCTTCCGCCGCGAGCGTCGAGACGGAGACAGAGTCGTCTTCTCAGATCACTTCAAACACTGGCGGAGGAGGAGGAGACGCAGAGAGGGTTGGAAAAAAGGCAAGGGTGCTCAGGGGATTTCACGGGGGGGGGGGGACAGGAAAGAGGAATACACAGAAGAAGAAAAGGAAACAAAAACATGGAAAAGAAGGAAAAAAGAAAGAGGGGGGAAAAGAAGGGAGCGAGGAGGTATGCGATCGAGGGAAAACCAGTGGCGGAGAAAATCTCTGGTACAAAAAAATATAATAATGTTACTTGTCAAGGAAAGGGGGGGTGAGAGGGTATCGTGCGTGTATGGAGAAAGTACATGTAAAGAATTTATGGAGGGGCGGAAAAAGAGAGGAGAGAGAGAGAGAGAGAGAGAGAGAGAGAGAGAAAAACGGGGGAAAGGAGAGAAAAGAGAGAGAGAGAGAGAGGAGAGAGAGAGGGAGAGAGAGAGAGAGAGAGGGGGAGAGGAGAGAGAGAGAGAGAGAGAGAGAGAGAGGAGAGAGAGAGAGAGAGAGGAGAGAGAAGAGAGAGAAAAGAGAGAAAAGAGGAGAAGAAAAAGGGGAGAGAAAGAGAGAGAGAAAGGGGGGGAAAGACTAAAACAGACTGACAAAGAGAGATAAAAGAGAGAGCGAGAGAGAGAGAGAGAGAGAGAGAGAGAGAGAGAGAGAGAGAGAGAGAGAGAGAGAGAGAGGAGAGAGAGAGAGAGAGAGAGAGAGAGAGAGGAGAGAGGAAGAGAGAGAGAGAGGAGAGAGAGAGAGAGAGAGAGAGAGAGAGAGAGAGAATATGAATCTAGTGGAAAGAGTAAATGGTCTGAGAATATTTCGTGGCCACAAGAGTCAGCCAGATGGAGCTTTATGGCAATTCCTGTGTTATTTCTGCCTCAGTTGGAGCGTTTATCATGACCTTCCTACCTGGTCATGGCCGCATTGTTCTCGCCGATTTAATCGACTTAATAAGCGTGGCATGGGAGGTTACAGTGCTGGCGTGCAAATGATTCATGTGATTACGTCAAAGTGTTTCCCGCGCCAGCCAGGGAACACTCAGCAAATATTGATAGAGAATCTGTGACACCATGGGAGCGGTGTTTGCATGCGATGTTTTATTACACCATAACGCTGCAACACCACCTTTGACTGCACTGTTTTTATTATTTCAACACAGGAGTAACACGTAACGCAATACTGATGGACACTTTTTGATGCTGACCAGCCGCTGCCTACCGTAAGATGCGTTCGTCAGTCATTGAGTAATTTGGCAATTTAGAATCCTTTCATTTAACAACTGGTAATTTCCATACGGTTTTGGTGAGTGGTAAGTCGTGAAGCATCATGCATTCACTGACGCAGGATAACTAGTGATTAATTTATTGGTGGGAATTAGTGATTGTCTTACATAAAGAAACATAAAGGTATTAAAAATGTTGATAGGTTGTTCCTATACGACCTTCCTGTTACGCCTACACGGATTTTCTTGAACAACTCCTAGCGAGGTGACAGCACAGATCACCGTATCAGACCAAATGATGGAGTGATGTACCTTCAACAATATGGTGTTAAAGCATTTGCACAGTGATTGGAATATATATTTTCTGCACCTACAAATGAGCTAGTCACCAAAATTAAGAATATGCGACGCGGTGTGCGGAAAAAAAATACCTCAATTTATTTTTCGGTATAAAGTATCACTATAGTTTTGTCGGTCATTGGTTTTTTTTTTTATCTGTTCAGTTTTTCATTTATTTTGATTACTGTTCTTGACACTATACAAAAAACGGTTTGGTAAATAACAAACTTCGCTCTTCCCCCCATGTCATACACAAAAGAACAAATAAATAGCGTATAATTATCTATTATATAATTCCAGCACTCAGCAACAATAAAATTTTCCTCACTATCCAAATATCCAAATGCAAAATACTGCCAGTAAAAAAAATGTGTTGAGAGCAAACTCTGTACCAAAAAAGGGATAAGACAAATGTTACGTGAAAGCATCTTTTTTTTCTTTTTACTCTTTTTCCAGATGCTTGTGATGCCCAACACAGAGACACATTGTGTCATTACCGAGCCTACGGTACAAATATTCACTCAAATTCTAAGAATCAGCAATGAGCTCCTTTCTTTCCCAGACACTAGAGCTGACAAAGGGATTATATTTTCTTCCTTTAATCGGCACTTTTTTTCCCCTCTTTTCCTTAAAACAAACCAAAAAACTATTTTCTCTCCCCCTCCATAACACTAACGCTCCTCTTCCCTCCCTCCATAGTAGTAGTAGTAGTAGTAGTAGTAGTAGTAGTAGTATATAGGATTACATAGGAATAACAGACACCAGGAGACCTATTGGTCCATGACGAGGGTATCTGCTGAAACTACATATACAACTATAATATTTGTAAAAAAAACATTTGGGAAAAGGGATCCCATGTCCTTAAAAAGAAGATGGGAAAACAGGAAAGTTTCATAGTGCAGAAAAATGGGTATGAAAATATTGATATTTCCCCCTTTTTTCATACCCTAAAAGTACCAACCACTACAATAAGATCCGGGGGACTAAATATAAATTTTCGCAGGGCACTATAATCCCCATTTACTTTACAGTGGGGGTAAATTTGTTTTTAAAGAGTTATGTGCTGGTTTCGACAACTTTTGCTGGTAATTTGTTCCATCGATAAACGACCTAAATTTGAAAAAATTTTTTACGGAAAATCAGTGAGCAACGTTGACCGTTTTTTTTAAACCATTTTTTCTTGTTTCATTTGAGTTGAAAGCTCGAATAGGTTCTTTTGATTAAGGACATCAAACCCTTTTCAGGATTTAAAGGTTTTATCAATCCCCAGGTTTCTACGTTTTTAAAGGGGAAAAACATATTAAGTTTCCGCAGTCTCTCTTATAAGAAAATTTTTCGCAGAGAGGAATTTTGTTTGTTTGCTTTTTTGCACTGATCCAATTTTTTTGGTCTTTTACGAAAACAGGGCGCCCCAGAATTGGAGGGCAATTCCAGTGGGGCCCAACCAAGGAGGGTTTTAAAATTGTGTCATTACTTTCGGGTTTTGTTCAAATTTGCGTTTAATAAACCCCAAAACATCATTTTCGCCTTTTTAGGCACTAGCAATGCGGACGGGTTTTTTAAAATATTACTGATGATGACCCCTAAATCCTTTTCTTGCTGTATTTTCATTAACGTTTTATTTTGATTTGTATTTATATTTGGGTTATCTTTGCCTAAGGCATACTTTACATATATGGGAATTAAATTTTTAATAGCCTTTTATCACCCCAGGAAGTTGTCGAGGCATTTTGTATGAGTTCGCAGTTTTTCCTAGTATAGCTTACCGCCTAATTTTGGGTCGTCTGCAAATTTCGATATTTTTGAACAAGTCCGCAGTCCCGATCGTTGATATTATAGAAAAAAAAAGTGGGGGCCCAAGCCCCGGCCCCGAGGCACCCCCCTAGTAACATTAACCCAAACAGATGTTTTTACCATTTATTACACCGTGTTTACGATTTGAAAGCCAACCCAATCATGAACATAGTTTTCTCCCCAAAACCCTGTGCCCCTTGCTTGGCAAAAGTCGCTTTGGGGAACGTACGAAGGCTTTTTGAAAACAAGGTATATTACATCCGAGGGGAATTTTAGGTCCCCCCTTTGAATAAAGGGCATTAAAAAAATCCAGTAGGTTTTTTAAGCAGGATCTCTTATTTTGAAATCCATGCTGCGAGTTTAATATTGAGTTATTTTCATCGAGAAAAAACTATTTTACCCGCAATATTTTTTCCAAAAGTTTAACAATCACAGACGTTGACAATGGGCGATAATATTGCGAGGCTCTTACACCTTTCTGAAATCGGTGTAACATAGCAATTTCCACATACTGAAATTTTTTTCCCTTAGCGATTTATTGAGGATAACTTTGTGGAAGCGAAAGTTGACTGGACATTTTCGAAGTAATCGCGGCGAAAAAATTTTGTCGACCCCCACGGATTTTGGGGTTTTAAATTTTTGCAAATACTTTGAAATTCGTCTACGTTTTTTTCCTATTTTCCCAAACTATCACTTTCGAGTCCCGCATACATGTTTAGGGGGTGGTAAGGGCTTGTTTTCTTTAATAAATACGCATTTTTAAATAAGCATTGATACGACTGCCAGTTTATTTTCATTACCAAAGGTTTTTTTTATCTTTCATGGCCCAATACTAGTTTGACGTTTTTTACTTCGAACGTATTTAAAGAAACCTTTTTGGGGTTTTATTTGGATTCCTTTTCAATTTTTCTTATACTCGGCTTTTTAGTCTTAATTAATCCCTTGCAAGTGTTTACGCATTGTATTCTCTATAATCGCCTCCGCCCTTCATGCTGTAAACTTTTTACGCCCGGGGCTTTTGCTAATGATTTTTTGAATCTCATTAGTCATCCAAAAAGGGGGTTTAGTTTTTCAGACGTTTCCTACCATGGGGAAAATTTTTTCAACCACCCCATCGGAGTTTTTTGTGAATACAAATTAACACCCGTTTTCCGCATTATTACCGTTTAGTAGGTCAATCCAATCAACTCGCTTAGTACCCCGCTGACTTCTGAAATCGCTTATTATAATTGGGAAATAATAACCCATTTTCTGTGATGTTTTACATTGCAATTTGTAGTAGTAGGAGGAGGAGGAGGGAAAAGGAGGAGGAGGAGGAGGAGGAGGAGGAGGAGGGGAGGAGGGGAGGAGGAGAAGGAGGAGGGGGAGGAGGAGGAGGGGGAGGGGGGGAGGAGGAGGAGGAGGAGGAGGAGGAGGAGAAGAAGGGAAGAGGAAGAGGAGGAAGAGGAGGAGGAGGAGGAGGGGAGGGGGAGGAGGAGGAGGAGGAGGAGGAGGGGGAGGGGAGGAGGAGGAGGAGGGGAGGGGGAAGAGGAGGAGGAGGGGGAGGAGGAGGAGGAGGAGGAGGAGGGGGGGAGGAGGAGTAGTAGTAGTGTAATAGTAGTAGTAGTAGAATGTAGTAGTAGTAGTAGAGTAGTAGGTATTTGTTGCAAAGTAGTAGTAATGTGACAATGTTGTTTTTGATATTGTTGTTGTTTTTGCGACGGCATGAAACTTAGATGTGGCGCGGAGAAGTCCCGCCAACTGGGTCGTCCCCGGGGGGTGGCGCCCCTTTTATTAGGAACCATAAAGGGTCTCAGGGGTCCGTCTCCCCCGCCGAGGGGGGGGACACAGCCGCTAATAGGTCAATATTTCACGTTAAATTCTCCCTAGAGTACCCCCCGCTGTACCCAGGGCCATCACTCTCCCCCTGGCAATTTCCCGGGGGTGGGATCTTAANGGAGGAGGAGGAGGAGGAGGAGGAGGAGGGGGAGGAAAAGGAGGAGGAGGAGGAGGAGGAGGAGGAGGAGGAGAGGAGGAAGAGGAGGAGGAGAGGGGAAGGGGAAGAGGAAGGGGAGGAAGGGGAGGAGGAGGAGGAGGAGGAGGAGGAGGGGGAGGAGGAGGGAGGGAGGAGGAGGAGGAGGAGGAGGAGGAGGAGGAGGAGGAGGAGGAGGAGAGGAAGAGGAGAGGGAGGAGGAGGAGGAGGAGGAGGAGGAGGAGGAGGAGGAGGAGGAGGAGGAGTTGTAGTAGTAGTAATAGTAGTAGTAGTAGTAATAGTAGTAGTAGTAGTAGTAGTAGTAGACGTATTTGTTGCAATAGTAGTAGTAATGATGACAATTGTTGTTGTTGATATTGTTGTTGTTGTTGCGACGGCATGAAATCTTAGCATGTGGCGCGAGAAGTCCTGCCAACTCGGTCGTCCCGGTGGGTGGCGCCCCTTTCATTAGGAACCATAATAGGGTCTCAGGGCTGCCGTCTCCCCTGCTCGATGGGAGGGACACAGCCGCTAATAGGTCAAATATTTCACGATTCAAGCTTCTCCCTAGAGTACCCCAGCTGTCACCACAGGGCCATCACTCTCCCGCTGGCAATTACCGGGGATGGGCATCTTAAAAACGCCCTTCCTCTGCTCCATATCCCCTTTCGGTAAAAAAAAAAATGTTTGCGACTGTTGCAAGATTTTCAGACAAGTTCGATTTTTTTTTCGCTTAATATGTGATGCTTTTCCTAAAAGAGATAGTTTTTTCCAGCGCAAACCTCAAAAAAGTGTGTTTTTTTCAATTCGAAAAAGTGATGACAAATTTCAAAATTTCACTTTTTAGACGTTTTGACGAGAAATAACTCTCCATTTGTAAAAACATCAAATAATAACCTAATCTAATCATTAAACCAACCTAATATAACCTAACCCTCAACCTAACCTAACCTAATTCCTAACCTTCAAACTAACCTAACCTAACCTAGTTTATGAAATGATAATTCCATATATAGCTACTGAAAACAATATCTTGTTTAACTATGCATTTATCGTTGTTAGGCGATCGATGAATAGGTTATTAGATAGATGGACATGGACATTTTTTTCGTTGTTAATGTTTACAGATGATTGAAAACCGTAATGAATTGTTTCTTGTTTCAGAAGGTGTAGGTGGAGGGTCTATTCGTATATATTTATCAAGATTATCATAGATACATAGAGGAAATATGGTGTGTGTGTGTGTGTGTGTGTGGTGTGTGTGTGTGTGTGTGTGTGTGTATCTATAATAATATAAGCGAAAGTGTGTGTGTCTGTCTGTCTGTCTGTCTGTCCGCGATGGGTGTCGCCCCCTGGGGCGGAATCCCATCATATGGCACATTTTTGGAACCAGCTCGACCAGGGGAAGGTTTTAAGCCCACTTATGAGATAATCCGATCACTTTTTTTTCATTTTTTTAGCAGCCTATTAGCGAGAATTGTGAAAAAAAAATTTGGATTGCGAGAATTGAGGAAACCTTGATGTAGGGTGATGGGTAATGGGTGAGTGAATGGGTGGGGTGATGGGTAATGGGTGTGGGGTGATGGGTGAGTGAATGGGTGGGGGGGGGATGGGTGAGGGAATAGGTGGGGGTGTGGGGGAATGGGTGAAATGAATGGGTGTGTGGTGATGGGGTAATGGCTGAGTGAATGGGGGGGGGTGATGGGTAATGGGTGAGTGAATGGGTGGGGGTGATGGGTAATGGGTGAGTGAATGGGTTGGGGGTGAGTTTAATGGGTTGGCGTTAATAGACATTCTACATCCATGATTTCAGGAAAGTTAGAAAGGGGGTATCTGGAGAGTCTGTGTTTGGTGGGCTTCGGCCCACCAAACACAGACTCTCCAGATAGCCCCTTCTAGCTTTCCTGAAATCATGGATTTTAGAAATGTATGTATTAACGCCAACCCATCACATCACCCCCAACCCATTCACTCACCCATTACCCATCACCCCCCACCCATTCCTCACCCATTAGGGCTATTGGTGGGCCTTCGGCCCACCAAAACACAGGGCTCTCCAGAAAAGCCCCTTATAACTTTTCTGAAATCATGGATGTAGGGAAAAGTATGTATCCCCCACCCATTCACTCACCCATTACCCATCACCCCCCACCCATTCACTCACCCATTACCCATCACCACACACCCATTCCTCACCCATTACCCATCACCCCCCACTATTCCCTCACCATCACCCAGCACCCCCCAAACCCCTCACCCCCCACCCCTTCACTCACCCATCATCGCACACCCATCCCATCAAACCCCACCATTCACTCACCCATTACCCATCACCCTACATCAAGGTTTCCTCAATTCTCGCAACCCACATTTTTTTTCACAATTCTCGCTAATAGGCTGCTAAAAAAAAGAAAAAAAAGTGATCGGATCATCTCATAAGTGGGCTTAAAACCTTCCCCTGGTCGAGCTGGTTCCAAAACTGTGACATATGATGGGATTCCGCCACGGGGGGCGGCACCTATCGCGAACAGAAAGACAGACAGACAGACAGACAGACAAACAGACAGACACACTTTCGCTTATATATATATATATATATATATAATATATATATATATATATATATATATATATATATATATATATATATATATATATATATATATATATATATATATATATATATATATATATATATATATATATCGTTAAAAGTGATAGCTAGTTCAGCGTTTATTATCTTCTTAAAGATATTTTCTCTTTGTCTTAAAAGTGTCTTATTCTCTTTTGTAATCACTTTTATGACTTCGCCGTAGCTTGTCATGTTTGCTGTATCGCGATTTCGGGTCTAAGAACCCTTCTTTAGCAGCATATGGAAGATGTTTTCTCCTCAGGAGTTGAGGTGAGCATGATTAAGATGCTTTTTTTTTTCTTTTTTTTCCCATATTGCTAAGATGCGAAGTGAAGCCACTATTTATAGCCGGTGTGCCTGCCACGCAGCCTATTACCGATGTCGTTGATTGGTAGATAGCTTTTGCTTCTCGTCTTCTTGAGTGGGAGACGCTGATTGGTTGTTTGGTCTTCGCTTGGCTTTTCTGTGAGTAGGCTGTTATTTGCTTTTGTTCTTTTCATGCTGGGTAGAGCTTGTATGTCGCTTGCCTGTACGTTAAGCTTGGGATTGATCTCTTTTATGTACAGTGCTTCTAGGATGGGAAGTCGCCGCACATCTGCACACATGTCAACCAATTCTGTATTTTCTTCTAGAAAATTTCTTGTTATGATGATGCCATGTTGTTCTAATAGGTGACTTTTTGGGGCTCCGGAAGTTAGGTGGCAAGTAAGACGTCTGGACAGCTTCGTTGTCGTCATGCCGATGTAGGATGAGGGGAGGACTTCACAGTTTCCTCTTTTGTATGTGATCCTATATACGACATGGGACTTTTGTTTTGTCTCCTTCGTCTGGCTTGGGCTGTTACGGAGAAGGAGGTTGCTGGTGTTCTTGTTTTCGTAATAAATTTGTAGTTTTATTCTCCTCTCATGGTCTGCAGGTTTCACATTACGGTGGACGATTTGTGATATTATTCTTTCTTCTTCCTGGTGAGCGGTGGGCTTCTACCGGGCTTTCTTCTCCACTGTTCACCAGGAAGAAGAAAGAATAATATCACAAATCGTCCACCGTAATGTTAAACCTGCAGACCAAGAGAGGAGAATAAAACTACAAATTTATTACAAAAACAAGAACACCAGCAACTTCCTTCTCCGTAACAGCCCAAGCCAGACGAAGGAGACAAAACAAAAGTCCCATGTCGTATATAGGATCACATGCAAAAGAGGAAACTGTGAAGTCCTCCCCTCATCCTACATCGGCATGACGACAACGAAGCTGTCCAGACGTCATACTTGCCACCTAACTTCCGGAGCCCCAAAAAGTCACCTATTAGAACAACATGGCATCATCATAACAAGAAAATTTCTAGAAGAAAATACAGAATTGGTTGACATGTTTGCAGATGTGCGGCGACTTCCCATCCTAGAAGCACTGTACATAAAAGAGATCAATCCCAAGCTTAAAGTACAGGCAAACGACCTACAAGCTCTACCCAGCATGAAGAGAACAAAAGCAAATAACAGCCTACTCACAGAAAAGCCAAGCGAAGACCAAACAACCAATCAGCGTCTCCCACTCAAGAAGACGAGAAGCAAAAGCTATCTACCAATCAACGACATCGGTAATAGGCTGCGTGGCAGGCAGACCGGCTATAAATAGCGCTTCACTTCGCATCTTAAAACTCCTGTCTTCCACCCACCATCATCTCCTGACATTGTATCGCCTAAACTCAGATGTTTTTCTTCATTGGGTGCCAAGCCATGTCGGTGTATCTGGTAACGAACGAGCAGACGAGGCAACACGCAGAGCCAGCACATCGCCGGAAGTTACCTTTCCCCTCCTCCCCAGTTACGCCCAGATAAAGTCTTCTGTCAACCGAGCTGCTCTTCAGGCCTCCCAACTTCTTCTCAACGACGCTATGGAGCATGGCTCTCGTTCTGCCACATGGTACATCACAGCCACCAGACAAACGCCCCACCTCCACCTTTCCCGGTTCACTCCACCTGTAGTACGACAGCTGGTCCGACTAAGGCTCGGCTTCCATTGCTCCACCCAAATACTTGGTGACGACCCTGCCCCCTGTCCTCACTGTTTCGCAGAGCCACAAAATCACAAAATCCCCTTGAGCACTACCTGCTCCACTGCTCAGCATCCCACTCAATTCGCCATCTGATCCCTGCCTCCCCAGAGCCGGAATATGAACGGGCTGCACGTGTCGTTGCCTCCTCACCTTTACCTACGCTCGCTGCCCTTGTTTCCTCCTACCCTCCCCCCCGTTAACATTATTTATAAATACTGAACACTCTGACGGGCTTTATATTGAGCCCGTGCTTCTCTCTTCAGAGAAAGCAATAGGGAAAAAAAAAAAAAAAAAAAAAAAAAAAAAGGCATCTTAATCATGCTCACCTCAACTCCTGAGGAGAAAACATCTTCCATATGCTGCTGAAGAAGGGTTCTTAGACCCAAAATCGCGATACAGCGAGCATGACAAGTTACGGCGAAGTCATAAAAGTGATTACAAAAGAGAATAAGACACTCTTAAGACAAAGAGAAAATATCTTTAAGAAGATAATAAACGCTGAACTAGCTATCACTTTTAACGAGATCTGTCTCAGAGAAAATCTCCTGCCCGTATATACTCTACTATATTATATATATATATATATATATATATATATATAATATATATATATATAATATATATATATATATATATATATATATATATATATATATATATTATATATATATATATATAATATATATTATATGTGTGCGTGTGCGTGTGTGTGTTTACAGTCACCGTGTACGCGGCCCTACAGACGCAAAATGTCTCAAACTTTCGCCACAGTCTTCCCTCTCATTTCCAACACACAAAAAAGATAAGAAAAGAAATCTACATTACTATAACTTTCGCCTTAGAATGTGGTCTTCAGCAAGTTATGCGTGGAGCAGGAATAACTTCTTCTTTTTTATGTAGGTTAGCATTTGGGTCATCAAGTGAGCATCATTGAGTGAATGATTATAAAACTGTTGTTCATAATCCCGCAACAAATCGCATTATTCTCATAGAGATTCGCACTTTCACCTTTCATCAATGATAGAAAGCTTATTGCCCCTTTAAGAACCTCACATTACCCACAGGACGCCAGGAAGTTATACACCGTTGAAAAACAATACACCCACAGTATGATCAGATCAGCTGATGTGTTGGGGTGTTGCCTTCCTGTAACGGCAGCCCATTTGTTTAGTTTGCTATATATATAATTATTTCGTTACTGCTGTTTTTATTACTGCGAATTTTGTTATTGCTGCTTTATAATATTTTTTCTTTTGTTCCACATCGATACCAATGTCCTCTTGGTTTCCTCTTGTTTGGCATCGAAAAGAAAAGACATGTACTGACCTCTCCTCTAATACTCTCTAAATCCAAAATCTCTCCTCTCTTAAAAGAAAAATCTTCTCTAATCCAACTTAAACCTGGAAAAGAATGCACTTTCGTCACTCCCACTCCTAACTCCTATCCACTGGCGTCAGTTTATCACCAAGATGGATAATATCTGGGCCAGGTTCTATTAAGGCGAAGATGGGAGATCCTTCACGAGAGGTTCACCGCCATCCATCACAAAGAATACCTCGTGTCAAGAGAAACAAAAAATGGCTTATGGGATACCGCTCTATTTCATTCCATCATTCTCGCCGGAGTGATGATTAAGGAAGGATAACGGTGGAGGACTTGATGTGCGCCGCGTGTTATGCATAGCAAGGGTTTTGAAGGAGCGTGTCCGTGGGTGGTGGTAGCAGCTGGGGATGAAGGATGATGTGGTTATGGTGGAGTGTGGCGGTAGCGAGTATGTGGATGATGTGGTTGTGGTGGAGTGTGGCGGTAGCGAGTATGGTAAAGACTGGGCCGGAATGCAGTGCTTCAGGCCTAAGCGTGTGTGTGTATGGTTATGTGTGTGTGTGTGTGTGTGTGTGTGTGTGTGTGTGTGTGTGGGTGTGGGTGTGCGTGTGTGTGTGTGTGGGTGTGAGTGTGCGTGTATGCCTTTCAAACTATACGTATTTTATCCCGGTAGGCGCACAATTTAAGTTAACGCTACAATAGTCACCAAAAGTTCTAGTTTATCCTTTTTTCTTCCTCAACCTAGATGTTTTGTGTACTTATTATAGTAGACTCTGTGCGTCCAGTAGTCATTGATCTCACTGAGCTAGATACTTTTTTTTTTCAATTTCTTTAACACGGAGCAAGAATATATGATAAAATCTTGAAATATCAATTTCAATGTAACTTCAAATTCTATGAAAAAGATAGTCGACGCTGTGAAAGCCTTAGATTTGTGTTTAGTAAAGCACATCGACGTGTGATATAATACACGTCCAGAGTATTTTGAAACTCCCTCATTGGTTGGTAAAAGGAACTGCGAGTTTATTTCCTGTCGACACTTGAAAATTGAATCACATCTATTGTTTCCTAGAACATGTGAACGGTTACTTAGGAAGTGAATCAAGGAAGAAACTCACCTGAGTGCCGCGGAACACAAACTTTTCATACTATTTCGGTCACGGGAACTTGCATATCAAACAGACTCTGCGGCCTCGCGTCCCCTTGTGTCGCGGTAATTCAGTTAAGAAAAAAATAAAATAGATGAATTTGCAGATTAGTAAGCGAGGAAAACTGCAGAACTTTTAATCGCTCCTCTAAACTCCAATTTGTGTCAGGCCTCCTCCCAAAGAACCACGGCTTGTACATTTACTTTTTAGAGAACCACAAACTTTTTACTCTGAAAGCAAAGTTTTGAGCCACAATGAAAGTACATAATATATATTCGTCATATGACTAAGATACTGTACTATATCTTACTTAAAGTAATAAAAATGGTCTAGAAATAGGTACACAAAGAATAGGTCGGAAGGAACGAAGGAATCACGAAAAAACACGGCTAAGAGACCAAGACAGGAAACTCATCCAGAGCGGCGACCGGGAATCAATACGAGGCGAGGTGATGCGCCACGCAGACAATAATAACGAACAAGAACGCGAAATGAAAAAATAATAGCTAACAATGTGCCCGATGATGAGAACCCAGCAGCCCAGCGGCAAACACTGTCAAGGACTCCGCGACCCATGCACCCCATCCCTCCCCTACGCCTTCGTCCTTCCTTCCTATCCTCTGATTCTGCCTCATGTCTTTTTTGCAGACTATTTTATCGATAAATGATTCAGATTTTTCTTCTAAGTTTGGACCATGAGTCTGGGTGGAGGACAGACACCTCAAGTTAGGTTGATGTACTCGCAGTCACGGCAGATAATTATGAACAATGGTGACACGCCGAGGCTCTTGATGTTTGTGTTCTGCTAAAGGTTTCGATCAAGAAAATATTTACTTTTTCCTCGCATCATTATGATACTCCGAGAGTATATTTTTCACACCTGGCTATATGAATACGGAAAACCAGTCTTGACCTTTTTTTGAAATGTGCTGTAACTTAGATAGACGTAGAATAGTTTTCAAATAAATGATCAGCGCTGTTGTGAGGCGGGAGTGAACGGGTGGCCGGGTGGAAGGCAGTGACGCGCACAGCGGCAATGGCGCGCCGCGTGGTTATATTCTGCGTAAGAACACCGCGGCTCTGTATCACCAGACGGCCACACCGCCGCGCTGGGACGTCATTCCCCACAAAAAGGAAACTCCTTAAACAAAGCTGAAAGCTTTGTTTGCTTCGTGGGTAAAAGTTTCAAAAGGTTGAGTCTTGCGCCTGAAAGGTGACTTTTCATGATAGGAACTATCACCGCTGTTATGACCAAGCTTGCTCAATAATATTTTGTACCACAAAATAAATGCATCAGGTTGTATATTCGAGAGGAAACATTGCAGCATTCATACCTGTGGGAGACAGTTCCTGGTCTTGCTTCTTTGGCATCGTTTCCTTAACCACACCAGCATAGCACCTTCTCTTGTTACCCTAACATTTCTTTTGTCCAATTTGCATCAGTAAGGAACCACGAAGGTCCACAAACCTTTGCAAACGACTGCAGGCATTGCATGATACTTTTTGGCGTAGCTTTTCCGAATATCAACTCTTATAAAATATAAAAGGTTTCGATATATAAAGTTGCGCTGTGAAGGTTTCCTCATTCTGCTTCTATTGGTATCTTAGTGAGATCAGAAAGACGTCTGGCCCGGTGACGGGAGTGCACAGAGAGTCGCTAACAGTCTCACTCTTTCCCCGGAAATTGGCATGCAGCAGCAGCAGCAGCAGCAGCAGCCCGCGCTGTCCCGGCAGCGGCGACGCCCCGTGACGGCTTCCAGCAGATCACAGGCAGTTCTTTCCACGGTTGAGGGTGTTTGCTTCTTCCTGAATGTTTCGAGAGAATGCGAGGCAATACAAATATCTTTTCTGTTTGAAATGATGGAAATGTAGTATTGAAACAACACAGGTCACATAATCCATAGGTCCTGAAAATGTTTTTCATGTTTCATAAGGTTTCTGCGGATCGTTATCCTCTGAAATTGGGAAATGGAGGTGTTTCAAGGTTTTCAAGAATTCGTCACGAAGTGTAGAAATTCTACTCCGGGAAAAAAATAATCACTTTGTTGCCCGAAATATGTCGCCTGTTTTAACAAACAGGTGATTCTCACGTGACTTACCTGGAGGTCCAGCACAGCCGCTGATCGTGGTTTACAAACCCTGCGAAGGCAAGGTATATACTACATATCTCCTACTCTTACAAAAAAGTAGATTAAGATCGAAGGAAGAAATATATATCTGTGATTATTATGCATATCCCCTATAAAAACTGAGCTGCGATTTTTGCAAGGGTATTGAAACCCTGCGCGTGTCAGGTATCAGCGCTTGTGGCAAGATGCAAACAGGAAACCCTTGTGCAACCTGATGCATCGTACGCCTTGCCGAGCATACCGCTGCTAAGTGCATTGGGGGAGGTCGGCGAAATATACAAGAACTATCCACTCTTTTCTGCCCGTATTCAATATCATAAGCTTGCGAAGCAATTTCTCTTATCTCATTGGTAGAGCTCAGACTTTTCAGACAGCAAAGTAGGAACTTATGCGTTCTTTTGATGTAAGTTTTTTTTTTCTATCCTGAATCCTGTGTCATAAAAGTATGTTATAATAAAGTTTACACGACCAACGTAGGGATCATATGGCATGTCAATGCATACATTAAAGAAGGCTCATGTTGGCGTTTATTAAATACTACTACTTCGGTCAACAACCCTAGTCTCTTTCTTACTTTATTTTCCAGCCTCCATGTATTTTCAGCAAAATTTTGATCTTTTGTCTGTTTATGAGGTGCTTTTATCACCTCAAGACGTGGCACAGCCACCTTGGTGTGGGAACACTTGTTATGGCAGTGTCTGTGCTACGCCTTCTCTCGTACGACAATACAATGTGTAAATGGCTGCAATTTCTAGTTAATATGTTTGTGTGCAAGGTCATGCAATATTGTGGCGATTTTTTAACCAACGCTTCCGAAACAATACCAGTGTTCAGCCCACCGGCATTACATAATCACGTCCTCACACCGGATTCCTTGCCTGCCATCCGCGCCCGGTGGTGTTACCTACGCATTTCTGGGTTTTATTGGCGAAACAATTTCTTCGCGAGTCTTCGATGCATCGGATAGTGCTTCTGCGATACCGTTTAGCCTTCCATTCATGTACTGCATAACAACCTCCAATACCACCACAATGCCCATTACTACCAATAATTACCTCTCTGTGCACCCCCGTGAATGCCCCGCAACGATCTGACTTACCTGCTTTCCCTAATACCCACCTGACACGGTTACTTGTGGCCAGGTAACAGCCGGCGATGCGAGTGCGTACTTAAAAATTATTAACACATAAAACAACGATAAATACAATAATCACCTTATAAAGTATCAGAAATAGGAAAAGTCACTCCATGAAAAGTTTGGCGACCTTGAAAAAAACTTGAGTAAAGCACTAGTAACCAATCACGGATGCCCAGAATACTAACCTTTTCTCTCTGTTAATATTAGTACTAACTTGTTTTGTAGCGTAGTCATCGTTGCCGGTACTGACCTCGTTTGTGGCACTGACCTAAGCGTTGGCACGTCTACTCCCCACTGCGTTGTCCTGGCACTATCATCTGGCTAAGGTTGTGACACTGGTTGCTGGGATGCAGTCGCATTGATGGCTAAGGTTGTAACACCGATCGCTTGGTTGTAGGTTCTCATTGATGGCTAAGGTTGTAACACAGATCGCTGGGTTGTAGGTTCTTATTGATGCTCATGTCCTGTAGAAAAGGGAAAGTGTTGACGGTGTGTGTTGCAAAGAGAGACAAGGAATAGGGTGATGTATGAAAAGTGACAGTGTGTGAGTAAAGGTAATATATTTTTTTCAGTGGCAGATTTTCTCATAGGTGGTTCAATGCACTTAGTAAAATAGGATAAATTAAAATAATGTACGATAAAGGTGACGATGTTTGTGTGCATGATGGTTTACTTTTTTGGTCGATTTTATGTCATTTTCCCGAGCATTCTACTTAATTGTACTCGTTGTCACATAGGACCTAAAGTAAATGGTTCTCATAAAAGCAATATTGTAAGGCTTTGATCTCTTTTTCTCTCTCTCTCTCTCTCTCTCTCTCTCTCTCTCTCTCTCTCTCTCATCTCTCTCTCTCTCTCCTCTCTCTCTCTTTTCTCTCTCCTCTCCTCTCTCTCTCTCTCTCTCTCTCTCTCTCTCTCTCTCTCTCTCTCTCTCTCTCTCTCTCTCTCTCTCTCTCTCTCTCTCTCTCTCTCTCATGATCCAATATTGTTCGCCTTGTTCTGATTTCTGCAGTAAAATGCTTGATAAGGATTTTCTAACTTATGTGCGTTCTGTTGAGTGGCAATTTTGCTATTGAGTGGAGTGATTTTTTATTTGTGTGTGTGTGTTATGTCTTTTCCTGCTTAAGTTTTATTTTCATTAACTTACTTTTTGTTATCCCATGTTCGAATACCTGATTCACATATTGGCTTTTTTCAGCATGTCTGTATTTCTAGCTCACACAATCGTCAAAAGAAAAAAAAAACTACTTGCACTGTCGTCATGAATCGATAGCAATAATAAGAGATCTGTATTTCTATATATATTCATTTCTTATCTCTTCTCTCTTACAGTTTGCGGGTGTGGTATCCATGTCGATCGTCCAATGGTAAGTGTTGCAATAACTTTCGTTTATTGTAACAGTGTTTGTCGTGGATTGATTTATACTTCATCTTTTGATCTACCTTCCTGATGCTGTGATGTAAAAAATAATGATTACTTTCTGTCACTGACCTGTGTTCTATTTTGTCTTTTCCTTCTTTTACCATCATGATCTTTTTCCTCAAGATTTTTCATCATTTAGTTCCTTATTCCGCTCTTTGATCATGTGTTCGATTTCTTCTGGGAGCTATACTGTCTTCATATACCAGCAATACAGATGATTTTAGATAGACTATATTTCACATGAACAATAAAACAGTCCGCCTAACTGCGTCGTGTTTGTGTGGTGGTCGAATGTGTCTTACCTAGGGTCTCTATATATAGCGGGTAACGCCATTCATAGGCCCTATGTTAAACGCTACTGGGCGCCATCTTAGGGCCAGGGCTCTTCGTTCACTCTAGATCCGGGTAAGTTCTCAAGGCATTACCACGCAGTATATCATGTTATACATGCATAAAGGATATACTGTTATCCTCGGAAATGCTTGTTCTATAAGATTATCACATAAAACATAGTAAAACACATTAAATAAAGGTCATTATGAGACTCTGAAGAAATATGATGAACTTAACATTCACTTAAAACTCGTCGTCATGTAAAACTTTGTGAGACAGCTTATAAGATGGCAGATATCAATAGAAGCATAATTTTATTAGCTTTCCATTGCTATATTTCGTTTTCTGATAAATGCAGATAGTAGCATGTATAAATTAGCGTTAACTAAATAAATCGCGGCGGCGTCGACCGCTCTCTCTCTCTCTCTCTCTCTCTCTCTCTCTCTCTCTCTCTCTCTCTCTCTCTCTCTTCCTCTCTCCTCTCCCCTTCCCTCCTCTCTTCTCTCTCTTCTCTCTCTCTCTCTCTCTCTCTCTCTCTCTCCTCTCTCTCTCTCCCCTCTTTTCTCTCCTCTCATCTCTCTCTCTCTCTCTCTCTCTCTCTCTCTCTCTCTCTCTCTCTCTCTCTCTCTCTGACTGAGAGAGTCAGAGTGATGAATAGAGTGAGAGTCGACATTCACAAAAATGAATAAATGAATAAATCGATACAGAAATAAATGAACATGTATACACCATTTTTTATTAGGGAGTGGCTACCTAATATTACAGGAAACAAGTCCCTCTTTCTGTCTGTCTAGGCAAGATGGAACCTCGATTTCCGACCTGCGTCCCTCAGCGCCCGCCGTTTGCCGCCTGAAAGGCTATCACTCGCTCACCGCCTGAGTTATATGTCTCGTCAATATAACTTTACATCCGCACCCTGTCGGGTGACCAGGAATGTGCGGTGTCGCGGGCGAGACTGTTCCAAAGTTGCGAGCTGCACGAGCCTTCCCGCCGAGCCAGTGGAGCACATAGTTCCCTGCTGCCTGAGTCGAGGTGCCTGGTAATGCTGTGACGTAATAATTGTTTCAAAGACTAATGATAAACAATTATATTCGTGATAAAAGCTGTGACGTAATAATTATGTTTCAAACACAAATGATAAATAATTATAATTCGTGATATAAAGAGTGTTTTTATTTTGCATGTATCTAGACACCCGGATTGCCAAACTCGTCAAAATATAACCAGGGTCGAATATCGTTTATAACTTTGGAGGTAAATAGTCGTATGTACAGATGGAAGAATGGTGACAGCAATGTGTGTGTGATGTGTGTGACAGGAGTAGATGAAACCGTGGAACACTTGATGCTGGAATGTGAACGGTATGAGTATGCTAGAACAAAGATGTTGGAGGTAGTGGTAGGAGAGGTCGGAGTGGAAGAATGGCGAGAGATGAGAGACAGGAGTGTGGAGATGGAGTACCTGCTGGGGCTGTGTGCCGAGTGGAGGAGTGACAGTCATGTGATTGAGAGTGTAAAAGAATTCTTGGGGAATTCTTGGAGAGCACGCATGAGAGAGCATGAGAGGCAGGGGGCCCCTCAGTGATGGGGGACCCCGTGTGAATGTGATGAAGAGAGAGGAATGAGGGGAAAAAGAAATCCCTAGTTTTGCTTCCCCCTTTTGCTTCTCTCCCAACAGATTACGTGTGTGGGAGAACGCCGGACCAAAGGCTTCACCGACAGCATCTGCTGGGTGACTCCCAACTCAAGATCAAGATCAAGATCTTTCACTTCGTATTGTCCAAATCCACATCACAGCAATAATTGTTCTGAAGGCCTTGATTTCCAGCATACTGACTTGCTCATTCGCACAGTTATATAGTGGAGTCCAGTCTCTTAGAAGGCAAAGCAATTAAGTCAAGTATAAATCCATTTTATCTGCACAAACAACATGAACTGTACACGATATATAATATAGAGTTGCAGATCTTCTCTTCGTCCTATATTCGTAAAAACCCGTCACGCCCGTGTACACAACGTGGGCGTGGCGGCAGAATTACAAGATTTGCTTCACCTCATCTCGTTTTTTGAGTCTCAACAAACGCTACACGGCCCGATACACTAGGTTACGGACTCCTATGTTGACCCTTGTGGCTTTGAGAGGCGGGCTGGCGATCTCTTGAAACGATCAGTTTGAGTAAATATCGTCTAAAGTAAAGATTCCTCTACAGAAAAGAGGCATATGAACTTAAAATGACCTTGAAATTAACTTTTATAATAATATAAGCGAAAGTGTGTCTGTCTGTGTGTGTGTGTGTGTGTGTGTGTGTGTGTGGTATAGGTTCCGCCCCCCGTGGCGCAAACACCTCATATGGCACATTTTTGGAATCAGGTTGACCAGGGGAAGGTCATAAGCCCACTTATGAGATGATCCGATCACTTTTTTTTTTCTTTTTTTTTTAGCAGCCTATTAGCGAGAATGAAAACAAAAGTGGGTTGCGAGAATTGAGGAAGCCTTGATGTAGGGTGATGGGTAATGGGTGAGTGAATGGGTGGGGTGATGGGTAATGGGTGTGGGGTGATGGGTGAGTGAATGGGTGGGGGGTGATGGGTTGGGGGTGACTGGTGATGGGTGAGGGAATATGTGGGGTGATGGGTAATGGGTGAGTGAATGGGTGTGTGGTGATGGTAATGGGTGAGTGAATGGGTGGGGGTGATGGGTAATGGGTAGTGAATGGGTGTGGTGATGGGTAATGGGTGAGTGACTGGGTGGGGGTGATGGGTAATGGGTGAGTGAATGGGTGTGTGGTGATGGGTAATTGGTGAGTGAATGGGTGGGGGGTGATGGGTAATGGTGAGTTAATGGGTGGAGGGCGATGGGTAATGGGTGAGTGAATGGGTGGGGGGTGAGGGGTAATGGGTGAGTGAATGGGTGTGTGGTGATGGGTAATGGGTGAGTGAATGGGTGGGGGTGATGGGTAATGGGTGAGTGAATGGGTGGGGTGATGGGTAATGGGTGAGTGAATGGGTGTATGGTGATGGGTAATGGGTGAGTGAATGGGTGTGTGGTGATGGGTAATGGGTGAGTGAATGGGTGGGGGGTGATGGGTAATGGGTGAGTGAATGGGTGGGGGGTGATGGGTAATGGGTGAGTGAATGGGTGGGGGGTGATGGATTAGGGTGAGTGAATGGGTGGGGGGAATACATACATTTCTACATCCATGATTTCAGGAAAATTAGAAGGGGCTATCTGGAGAGTCCATGTTTGGTGGGCCGAAGGCCCACCAAACACAGGTGGTGGGCCGAAGGCCCACCAATAGCCCTCCGCAGGAGCTAGCCAAAAAGTCCGCCCGGAGGGCGGCTTTGCGGCTAGTTTAACATAAAACTCCTCATAGTAATCAATAACCGATTGCCAATAACAACTATTTTCCTTCTGACAATCTTTTAACCGCTACAACGTTTCGAACACTGAATGTTGTAAGCTTTATCATCGATTGACTTCAAGATAAAAAACTAAGTTTTTGATTTTTACATTATGATATAATTATTTGGCAGCTCTTTATTACAACACCTTTTGTGAGCCGAGCATGATAGCAGAGAAAGAGTTACGCGGTGACGCCATAGGGGCCAAACATTCTAATTTTTCTCTCACTACAGTTGCCTTAAAAATACTCAAATGAAAGGCTACGTACAGAAAAAAGTCTTTTGTTAACTATTTCATTGTTGCTCTCAGTACTTGCTAAAATTTCTCCGGAGTTTCTCGCTGTGTTAATGAGTTATTGACTGAAGGTTCACTTTGATGTCAAACTCGTGAAGACCTGCCTCCCGGAGCGGCGAGGAACACCCACGGGGGGCACGGGGCGCCTCTCCCCAACGACCCCGCGCCGTCACAGCTCCCGTCAGTGTTACAAAACAGTGTTACAATTACAGTGTTACAAAACAAGTTAGTACTAATATTAAGAAAGAAAAAAGCTTAGCATTCTGGGCGTCCGTGATTGGTTACTAGTGCTTTACTCAAGTTTTTTCAAGGTCGCCAAACTTTTCATGGAGTGACTTTTCCTATTTCTGATATTTAATGAGGTGATTATTGTATTTATCGTTGTTTTATGTGGTAATAGTTCTTAAGACGCACTCGCATCGCCGGCTGTTACCTGGCCACATGTAACCATGCCAGGTGAGTATTAGGGAAAGCAGGTAAGTCAGATCGTTGCGGGGCATTGCGTGGGGGTGCACAGAGAGGTTAGTATTGGGAGTAATAGGCACTGTGGTGGTATTGGAGGTCGTTATATATCATGAGTGGAAGGCTAAATGGTGTCGCAGAAGCACTATCCGATGCATGGAAGACTCGCGAAGCAATGATTTCGCCAATAAAATCCAGAAATGCGTAAGTAACACTACCGGGCGTGGATGGCAGGACAGCAGTCCAGTGTGAGGACGTGATATTGTAATGCCGGTGGGCTGAACACTGCTCCTGAACACTCCCCCAATGCTCCTAGCAGCGGTATGCTCAGCAAAGCGTGCGATGTATCAGGTTGCACAAAGGTTTCATGTTTGCATTTTGCCACAGGCGCTGATATCTGACACGCGCAGGGTTTCAATAACCTTGCAAAAATCGCAGCTCAGTTTTTATGGAGGATATGCAAATTTATAATAGATATCTATTTCTCCCTTCGATCTTAATCTACTTTTTTGTAAGGGGAGGAGGTTTTGTGTTATTGCCTTCGCAGGGCTTATTGAACGACAATGAGCGGCCATGCCGGGGCACCAGGTATATATGTCACGTGAGTATCGGGTTATTAAAACAGGCGACACATTTCGGACTAGGAATTTATAATTTTTTCATGGAAGAGAATTTCTACACATCGTGACGAATCTGTGGAAAGTTTGAAACACCTCCATTTCTGAGGAGAATGATCCGCAGAATCCTTCTGACATAAAAAAAACATTTTCAAGACCGATGGATTATGTGACCTGTGTTGTTTCAATACAACATTTCCATCATCTCTAACCAAAAAGATATTTGTATTGCCTCGCATTCTCTCGATGCATTCAGGAAGAAGCAAACACCTTCAATAGTTGAAAGAACTGCCTGTGATCTGCTGGAAGCCATCACAGGGCGTCGCGGTTGCCGGGACAGCGCGGGCTGCTGCTGCTGCTGCTGCATGCCAATTTCCGGGTAAAGAGTGAGACTGTTAGCGCCTCTCCGTGCACTCCCGTCACCGGGCCAGACTTCTTTCTGATCTCACTAAGATACCAATAAAAGCAGAATGAAGAAACCCCCACAGCGCAACTTTATATACTCAAATCCTTTATATTTTACAAGAGTCGATGTTCGAAAAAGCTACACCAAAAAGTATCAGCCAATGCCTGCAGTCGTTTGCAAAGGTTTGTGGACCTTTGTGGTTTCTTACTGATGCAAATTGGACAAAAGGAATGTTTGAGTAACAAGAGAAGGTGCGATGTGGTTAAGGAAGCGATGCCACCCACAGCAGCAAGACCAGGAACTGTCTCCCACAGGTGTGAATGCTGCTATGTTTCCTCTGGAATATACAACCTGATGCACTTATTTTGTGGTACAAAATATTATTGAGCAAGCTTGGTCATAACAGCGGTGATAGTTCTTATCATGTTTAGTCACCTTTCGGGTGCAAGACTCAATCTTTTGAAACTTTTACTCACGAAGCAAACAAAGCTTTCAGCTTTGTTTAAAGAGTTTCCTTTTTGTGGGGAGTGACGTCCCAGCGCGGTGGTGTGGCCGTCTGGTGATACAGAGCCACGGTGTTCTTACGCAGAATATAACCACGCGGCGCGTCATCACCGCTGTGCGCGTCGCTGCCTTCCACCTGGCCACCCGTTCACTCCCGCCTCACAACAGCGCTGATCATTTATTTTGAAACGATTCTACGTCTATCTAAGTTACAGCATATTTTAAAAAAAGGTCAAGACTGGTTTTCCGTATTCGTGTAGCCAGGCGTGAAAAATATACTCTCGGAGTATCATACTGATGCGAGGAAAAAGTAAATATTTTCTTGATCGAAACCTTTATCAGAACACAGACATCAAAAGCCTCGGCTTGCCACCATTGTTCATAATCATCTGCCGTGACTGCGAGTACATCAACCTAACTTGAGGTGTCTCTCCTCCACCCAAACTCATGGTCCAAACTTAGAAGAACAATCTGAATCATTTATCGATAAAATAGTCTGCGAAAAACCCATGAGGCAGAATCAGAGGATAGGAAGGAAGGGCGGAGGCGTAGGGAGGGATGGGGTGCATGGGTCGCGGAGTCCTTGACAGTGCTTGCCGCTGGGCTGCTGGGTTCTCATCATCGGGCACATTGTTAGCTATTATTTTTTCATTTCACGTTCTTGTTCGTTATTAGTGTCTGTGCGGGGCATCACCTCGCCTCGTATTGATTCTCGGTCGCCGCTCTGGATGAGTTTCCTGTCTTGGTCTTTTAGCCGTGTTTTTTCGTGATTCCTTCGTTCCTTCCGACCTATTATTTGTATACCTATTTCTAAGACCATTTTTATTACCTTAAGTAAGATATAGTACAGTATCTTAGTCATGTGACGAATTTATATTATATATTTTCATTATTACTCAAAACTTTGCTTTCAGAGTAAAATGTTTGTGGTTGTTTAAAAAGTAAAAGTAAAAGCCGTGGTTCTTTGGGAGGAGGCCTGACACAAGTTGGAGTTTAGAGGCGCGAATAAAAATTCTGCAGTTTTCCTCGCTTACTAATTTGCAAATTCATCTATTTTATTTTACTCCTAACTGAATTATCGCGACACAAGGGACGCGAGGCCGCGATAATTCAGTCTGTTTGATATGCAGGTTTCCGTGACCGAAATAATATGAAAAGTTTGTGTTCCGCGGCGCTCAGGTGAGTTTCTTCCTTGATTCACTTCCAGAGTAACCGTTCACGTGTTCCAGGAAACAATCGATGTGATCCAATTTCCAAGTGTCGACAGGAAATAAACTCGCAGTTCCTTTTACCAACCAATGAGGGAGTTTCAAAATACTCTCGACGTGTATTATATCACACGTCGATGTTGCTTTACTAAACATAAATCTAAGGCTTTCACAGCGTCGACTATCTTTTTCATAGAATTTGAAGTTACATTGAAATTGATATTTCAAGATTTTATCATATATTCTTGCTCCGTGTTAAAGAAATAGAAAAAAAAGAGTATCTAGCTCAGTGAGATCAATGACTACTGGACGCACAGAGTCTACTAATAACAAGTACACAAAACATCTAGGTTGAGGGAAGAAAAAAGGATAAACTAGTACTTTTGGTGAGTATTGTAGCGTTTACTTAGATCGTGCGCCTACCGGGATAAAATACGTATAGCTTGAAAGGCATACACGCACACTCACACCCACACACACACACACACACACGCACACACACACACGCACACACACACACACATACACACACACACACAACCATACACACACACGGTTAGGCCTGAAGCACTGCATTCCGGCCCAGTCTTTACCCTCGTTGAAATGATTTAAAGAAAAGCAACATGAATTCAGAATTTCCTTATGTGTAGATCCAAAAAAATTCTCTCGTGAGTGTGATAAAGATATTTCGGTCATCCTGAATAATGTTCCGAGGGTGCTTAGGGTACAGAGGGGGAATGATGAGGGAGGAAGGGGATGAGAGAGGAGAGCTGGAGGAGAGAGGTTCGAAAAGAATGGAAAGTGATAACATAAGTGAAGGGCAAGGGAGAAGGGGCAGGGTCGTGTAGGGCAAGGGAGAAAGGGCAGGGTCGTGTAGGGCAAGGGAGAAAGGACAGAGTTGTGGAAGGCAAGGGAGAGAGAGAGGAAATCCAAAGATGCGGAGGAAAATGTAGGAGGAAATTAAAGAAAATGTAATGGCAGAGGAAAATGAATGTGAACTTACAAGATGAGAAAAGGAAAAGGAGAGAAGGAAGAACACGAGTAATTAGTCCTAAGAAGAGCCGAGAGAGAGAAGAGAAGACCAGAAAAGGAAAAATATGGAAACAAGAAGGGTTGGTGTACTTAGTAAAAGAAAGGGGAAACTTGCGTAAGAAGCAAAGAGTCGCCAGAGGTTAAGATAGAGGAAAAGCAAAGAAAAGGAGGTAATAATAAGTAATAACAGTGTATAGGTAATAATAAACAAGGAAAGAAACAGTAAGAATATTGAACATACATACAGAGCACCGCAAAAAGAAGAGATGAAGACATAAAAAGGCAAATAGGAAGGAGAAAGAATATGTAAGAAAAGGATATGTCTTGATACTAAAAGGGGCAGAATCAATACTTCTTAGCAGGATAGTTATTTATTGCGTGACGACTTTCTCCATCGCGTTCGGGACATTAAAACATGGTGAAAGGCAGTGTGAAAAGAAAAATGTGGCGAGGTCTCCTTTAAAAGTCTCGTGATTCGTGATTAATTGACAATTGCCGTGTTAAATTACCAACATTAATTTGCCTCACTATTTATCATATCTTTTTCCTTTTATTTCACTCTATCTCTCTCTAATTTTTCTCTATTTTTTCTCTCGCTCTATTTCTCTCTAATACTCTCTATTTTTTCTCTTGCTCTATCTCTCTAATTTCTCAATTTTTTCTCTCGCTCTATTTCTCTAATTTATCTATGTTTTCTCTCCCACTCTCTCTAATTTATCTCTATTTTTTCTCTCGCTCTATCTCTCGCTAATTTCTCTATTTTTTCTTTCGCTCTATTTCTCTCTAATTTATTTCTCGCTCTCGCTCTAATTTCTCTATTATTTATCTCGCTCTATCTCTCTAATTTCTCTATTTTTTATCTCGCTCTATCGCTCTCTAATTTATCTCTATTTTTTCTCTCGCTCTCTCTAATTTCTCTATTTTTTTCTCGCTCTATCTCGCTCTAATTTATCTATTTTTTCTCTCGCTCTCTCTAGTTTATCTATTTTTTCTCTCGCTCTCTCTCTCTAATTTATCTATTTTTTCTCTCGCTCTCTCTCTCTCTAATTTCTCTCTATTTTTTCTCTCGCTCTATCTCTCTAATTTATCTCTATTTTTTCTCTCGCTCTCTCTCTAATTTCTCAATTTTTTTTCTCGCTCTATCTCCTCTCTATTTTTTCTCTCGCTCTCTCTCTCTAATTTCTTTCTATTTTTTCTCTCGCTCTATCTCTCTCTAATTTCTCTCTCGCTCATTTATCTCTTGTTTATCTGTTTTTTTCTCTCATTTAGCTCTCATTTCTCTTTAATTTCTCTCATTTCTTCTAATTTCTCTCAAATTTCTGCTAATTTATCTTTAATTTATTTCATTTATCTTTCTCATTTATCTCTCATTTACATAATTTATCTCATTTTTCCTTCATATATCTCATCTTTCCCTCTCATTTCTCACATTTCTCTCATTTCTCGTTTTTCACATTTCTCTCATTTCTTTCGTTTCTCTCATACCTCCCTCATTTCTCTAATTTTCTCTCGTTTCTCTATTTTTTCTTATTTCTTTTATCTCTATCATTTCTCTTTTATTTAATTTCTCTCATTTTTCACTCATTTTTCCTTCATTTTTCTTTCTCATTTTTCTTTCTTTCTCATTTATCTCTCATTTTTCTCCTTTCTTTTTTATTTATCTTTATTTTTTCATTTATCTCTCTTCTTATCTTTCTCTCTATTTTTCTACGTTTTCTCTCATTTCTCTTATTTCTCTTTCATTTCTCATATTCCTGCTCAAATATTCCTGCTCTCAAAATCCTGCTCTCAAATTCCTGCTCTTATCTCCCTCTATCTCTCTCATTTAACTCTAAAACAATTTTTCACGTTGATCCAATCTTTCCTCTCCTTCAATAACAATGTGTATGCACACACGCGCGCGCACAACACACACACACACACACACACACACACACACACACACACACACACACACACACACACACACACACACACACACCACACACACACACCACACACACACACACACCACCCCACACACACCACACACACACACACACACACACACACACACACACACACACACACACACATGTATAGGATCTTTTATATTCCAATGTAACTTGCTAACATTTCATAACACTTATATTACTTCAAAACAGTAACTGAACGCTAAAATTAGGTGTTTTCTTTGCATTACCTACTCAACTTCAGTGTATAATGATATACATCAAAGCGTTTTAAGATTTAACTATGTTTCCAATTTCAGCTTTTTGAGTGACTATTGTAATGCCATCTACAGTAAGTCTCAGGCTTCAAAGTTAACAAGGAGTTGCCAGGATCTTTCGTTTTGCGTTACACAATGTATCATCTAATTTGTAACTTTCAATTTATGCGGATAATATATTTTCATGTCAAATAATGAAGAGTTTAATTTTTTTATATATACTTATTTTCATTCACTTATACTAACCAAATCGAGGTATATAGTAACCGTGCTACATATGTATTTCAACAAAGAGTAAGCGAACTTATCATACGATATAAATAATGCTCAGATAAGTAAGTGCTGCAGGTATCCATGTAATCTGATAAGTGCGATGTTAATTAGATAATGATGTGTTTGTTATGGAAAAGAAAATACCGAGCGCCTAAAACATGTCCCGCCATCGGTCAGCAGCATAGCGTGTGCTGCAGATCCTGACAACCTTTGCCAACTTTAAAGTCTTGAGATCTAAATAGCTGATGGTGATTAAAATTCGTACCATTAATTGAATCATTCTTTCAGATGCTCGCTTTAGCCTCTTGATGTAAGTTAAGATATTAAATTCACAGCACAACACAGCAACAAAAAACAACAACAACAACAACCACAACTAATGTATATCATGTTTTTTCAATAACATATCTATATCTCGATTTTTTTCAATTCAACTTTATTTTATTCGTTGCAAAAACAAAAAACAATTTCACATAACGCCATAAGCTTAATGTAAGTAGAATCATTGAATTTACAACACAAAACAACAACAACTAATGTATATCATGTTTTTTCAACAACTCATCATTATCCCGATTTTTCTATTCAATTTTAATTCATTCATTGCAAGAAAAAAAAACTATTTCACGTCACGATTACGTTATAAACTTGATGTAAGTAAAAATATTAAATCCACAACAGAACAACAACACAACAACAACAACAACAACTTTTGTATATCATGCTTTTTCAACAACATATCTATATCTTTTTTTTCAATTCAATTTAATTTCTTCTATCAACTTTTTTCGACTTATCTACTACTTCGCACAGCATTTACATTTGTTCAGCACTTGTCTAGTCTTGTCTTATTATGTCCCAAAGTTTTTCCATTTCTTGTTACATTTCTTTAATTTTGCCACATGCTCATTTATTTCGTTAGAAAGAACAAACGTTTTCACATAACCCCATAAATAGCTTAAAAGAAACGTCTTTCACATAACGCCATAAACTTACATAAGAAGAGCATAAGAAAATAAGGATCAATTAACAATAACTTACAGAGTCGCACCTGCCTGGCGTCATCCCTGGTCACGGCGCCCGCGGCCTCGAGTGTTGCACGGCACGGCACGGCTTTCTCACGTGCACGGAGGGGCCAGGGAAGCAAGGTGGCGGTGAGGCCCAGGTATAGAGGGGGAAGCAGCGGCGGTATCCTCATGACTTAGTAGGAGAGGAGGATCGACCCACCATCCTTCAAATCTCTCTCTCTCTCTCTCTCTCTTCTCTCTCTCTCTCTCATCTCTCTTCTCTCTCTCTTCCCCCTCTCTCTCTCTGCCCGTCTGGGTGGCAAGGTTGGTAGAGACGTGAGTTCGCAATGTGCAGCGTCCCTGTGCATTCGGTCAGCGGTTCGAGTCCGCCTAGTTCGTGCTGACGTGGCGGCGCTTTGTATAGTCAATAACCTTGTAGTTGGTACTTGCAAAGTGTCTAGATAGGATGAAAATCTTATCTTATCTTCTCTCTCTCTCTCTCTCCTCTCTCTCTCTCTCCCTCTCTCTCTCTCTCTCTCTCTCTCTCTCTCTCTCTCTCTCTCTCTCTCTCTCTCTCTCTCTCTCTCTCTCTCTCTCTCTCTCTCTCTCTCTCTCTCTCTCTCTCTCTCTCTCTCTCTCTCTCTCTCTCTCTCTCTCTCTCTACTTTGACAGATACATGACCTTCGACACACACATACACCAACTCACTAAGAAAGTAACAGGAGTAATAATGTTCATAAATAGAGTGAAAGACTTATTTGACAAGGACACCAGAGTGATTGTTTACATACACTAGTGTTAAGTCTAATTAATTACGACTCAAGATATGGGGCAACACTAATGAAACCCTCATGCAGCAAGTACAAAACTGCAAAACCTTCGCTGCCCAAAGTGGCT
>JACEEZ010002544.1:106930-134430 GCA_016584305.1 Chionoecetes opilio | reverse complement strand
CCTGGGAGGAAAATGAACTCCGAGATGACTAGTTTAAACATCACATTCCCCAATAATCCCCTTAGCCAATAAATGATCAGTCCATTGAAGTTTTATTAGACACAGGAAGTGCATATTCACTTATAAAAGAGTACGCTTTTAGATTTCAGCTTAAAAATCAGAACCCACAGTAACATCCCTAGTTTTAACCGGTATAACGGGCAAGGAGTTGAGAAATCTTAGGTCAGTAAAGAGTAAAAATACCCTTAGGAATAGAGTAGAACATAGAAGTGTTGATGTTAGCTGTAACCAGATCTAGTATTTATCCACCCAGCCCTGATAGGAGATGACATAATAGGAATAGAAAGAATAACCTATCAATTACCAAACAAAAAGAAGTCATGTGTGTAAACCGACTTATCCACCTTAAATTATTATTAAACACCGTAAACTGTACCGGTCCCAGAGCAGTTTAGGAGTGAAAATTGCGAAGAGGATGTGCATAAATCAGCCTGTCATATAAGGACTACAACAAAGTGTGACCATAAACACCAAAGGAACTCGAATGTTTAGAATTGTCAGTGGGACGAGGTAGAGGGAACGCACTCCTCTGGTGGACACAAAAAAACAAGTGCAAAATATAGCACCTGTATGCGTCCAGGGTTACAAAAGACCGAACTCTCCCTGTATGCGTCCGGTTACAAAAGAAATAACTAATCTTTCTAACCAATACTTAATAACAGTAGTGGACAGCTGAAGTTACGTCCTGGTACAATTTTAGCTAAATATAGAGTAGATAAACTCAGAAGACTTCAAGAACAGCAAGTTTACGGCCGGACCTACGCTGTCTCACCACTAGGATGAGTACGCGCAATGTTACCCGCATAGTGATGGTAGCGAGGGTAATGGTACTCGACCGAGGCGAATACAGCAACTCTAGAAAAAGGATACTGGAAACCCTATAAGTGAACAGGAGAGGTATCATCTTTTCGCCTTGATAAAAGAGCACCATGACTATTTATCTTAATGCAGGAGAACTAGGCAGCCATGAAAACTGCACCCGCTCATATCAGTTGTTAGATCCAGATAAACCTGTAGAGGAGTTACATATCAGGTATCCGGAAAAGCTAAAAACTAATAGCTAAAATGTTGATAGAAAGTAAGAGAGGACATAATAGAAATTCCACAGCTGCGTGTTATCCTATAGTACTGGTTAACAAGTGCCGAATGGGGGAAAAAAAAGGACTGTGTCTAGACTATAGAAGGTTCATCCAAATCAACATTTAGCCACGGATATTACACCCTTACCTAAACTGGTAAGAGTTAGTAGAATCGGTGAGCGGGCTATGAAATCTGATGGCCACCTAGATATGAAAGATGCTATTATTCAAGTACTGTTAGATGAAAGTAATAAAGCTCTAACACTTTCAGTGTAAAGATATCCTTATATAGATTCAAAAGACTTCCCTTTGGATTAAATTGCATGCAGCAATTTTCTCCATCGCAAATTATCCCAGATCTTACTCCTTTACTGAAAGAAATTGCTTAAAAATTATCTGGATGACATAATCCTTGGCACCCACATTACGAGAAATTATTGGAAGGATCGATAAACTATTTGGGCCTCTGACTAGATTTGGAAGTCGAAAAAAATCTGACCAAATGTAAAATAGACAACGAAAAGTTTAATTTTCTGGACATTAGTGAACAGAAAGGTTACAACCCAACCAGACAATTGGCAGCTCGTAGATAAAATGAAAACCCCTAACTAATGTCAGGAAACCAGAAGATTTCTATGGTATGTAGGTTTCTATAGTAAGTACATGAAGGATTCCTAAATCCAGTGCCTATCCACTAATTTGACCAAGAAAGATAAACCCATTCAAATGGTCAGAGAAGCGCCAGCAAGCATTTCAGATATTAAAGGCTAAACTGACTAGTGCTCCCATCTTACTAAGGCTCAACATTAAAACCATTTGTGTTTGGATACCGATGCTAGCCAAACTCACGTAGGAGGTCATACTGATGGCAGTACGTAGTGATGAGGGCAAGCCCCAAGTAATCTCTTTTTTTCAAAGAATTAAAACCAGTTGATACGCGATACTCAGCACAGATAGGGAAGCCTTAGGAATAGTTTTATCTTGCAGATACAGTTTCAGTTTCATTTCATCATTTCCTGTGGGGAACCAAGGTGAACAGCAGACCAACCACCAACCGTTAGTGTCAAAAGTCTGTTAACAACGAACCAGTTCCCTAGGATGACAATGGATCCTAGGATGAAAAAGACTATAGGTATCAGATAGAGATAAATAAAGGCAGGGAAAAAGACACTGTAGCAGACCACTTGAGTAGAACCAGTAGATCATTTCGAGTGTCAAGTAGAAGAGAGTTGGTTAGGCAAAACTAAAGAAGAGTAAAGGAATGCAACGAGCAGGACCGTAGATGGGAGAGAATGAAGAGTATCCTAGAAGGAGGGCAGAATACCCAGATCTAAATACCCCAGCAATACTTTAGATCAATTCGTAATAGAAGGAGGATTTTTATATTTAACTAAACACAAGTGCGATACAGTATACACTATTTATTGGTTTTACCTAGTGAACTGAAGCGAGCGGCTTTGGAATAATTCACAATAAGGATCGGTCTTTAGGGCAAGGAAATCAATAAGTAAAGCAGAAGGCTATTTTTATTGGCCCAACCTGAAAACGGATTGTGAGAGAATATGTGAGGAACTGTTGACATGCCAACAAATAAGGGTAGTCGGACTCCAACAACGATGGCAAGAAATTATCCTCAGTAAGTAATCGCGTTTAGAGAGGATGAACATAGACATACAACATGGGAACGGGAAAGCCCACGGAGTACCGTCTATGTATTACCATAAGAGATCATTATGTAGTTTACTATCTACCTTTTTAAATTAAGGACTAGATGACCGACGAAGTAATGTAATAATTTAGGGAATATGTCAGTTTTATTTGGAGCACCACATACCTTGTATTGGATAATGAAGGAGTTTTCGTCACACACAATTCAGAGGTTGTGTGACTCATGTGAGATTACAATTAGGATAGCACCACGCCTTACCATCCACAGGTAATAGTATCTCAGAGGATGCACCGGACAATGAAAACAATTCTCGTCCCACCTGTGCAAGGGTTATTCCTCATAGTTGGCCATAAATCTCTTAGAAACTCAAAGAGTATTAAATAGATGTGCATGCATGAGACAATGGGTATACCCAGATTTCTATGCTTTTTATCACCGATACGCTCCAAGGTTGATTAGTGTGAAATCCACAAATTGACTCAGAGGATGAAACAACACTGGCACACGAAATAATCAAAGAACAAATTTGGAGAGAGGTAGACAATGGCGGGAGAAAGTTTAATGTGAAAAGGAAAAATGAAAGGTTAGAAAAAGACGAATTGGCGTGGGTAAAAAGAGACCGTTTTTGAGACGGGCACCAATAGAAACCTTTCAGTTGAGTGGTTGGACCATACAAATTGGTGAAGTATTGAGAGATTGAGGGTCATTGTATTAGAAAATATATTTGACGGCAAAACATGTCAGCGCGCCGAGCCGAGCAAATTAAGCGATAATGTAGGACAGAGTGGCTTGGCTGTTGGAACCACAAGATTGTAGTTGTAGAAGAAGAACTTGAGCAAAACCCCCACCTAGAGAGATGAGAGCCAGTGAGGAGTACGTTAGAACAATGTTGATGACCGGCGATGAATGTTTAACCTCTAGAGATGAAAGAGATTAACGTTTTTCACCACGTTTCTCTAGTGAAAGAATAGATTTTGAGGAGGTCCCCTAGACAGACTTAGTTGGTTAAACATTTTTATTTTTTGCTTTTAGAGGGTGAACACAATTGCACTGAACACTAAACCCGCTTAGGTTGTTCGTTAGACCAAGGATGTTCTTGGCCTCTGAGCTTCGCTCGTTGGGTGATAGACCCAGGAAGTAGTATGCCTCGCAAAGGAGGTTAGCCTTTAATCCCAAGTATTGAGGGTATGGAGTAAATCCAGTCGTGATTTCTCCCTAGCACCTACGCCCATGATTGTGGGGTAAAAGAAAATAACCATTACAGACTAGAGGGACGAAGTCCAGTTGCGACTCTATAAGGGTTTTCGGCCTTAACAATTAAGGAGAGGACGTGAGAAGGTTCTCAATTTCAAGGTAGTATAGTCATCACATTTAAAGTGGTATTCCCCAAACTGTCAACTTCTACTTCTTGGTGAGGGAAGTGATAAGTTAAGAATATATACTATCTCTTTTGTGTAAATTTTGTTGGAAAATTGGAAAATGTCAGGATAGAATATTTTGTTTGTAAGTGAATAGAGATCCTAAGAAAATTTTATAATGAAATTTGTGTATTATATGAATACATTTTTTTTTAATTTTTAGTTAGCTATCCGGTAGAGGCTTGATGATGCTGAGGCATCATGACATTTTCTTTGGGGGAAGAATTATGGTACGCGAGAATTACATAATAAGGGGAAGAGATGAAATAACACATAATATCAATAGCTAACGAGGAAGTTTCCTCTCCACGCCTCATTCCTGAATCACTGGTTAGGCTTATATTTTAAGCCAGTAGTACTTAGACACGTAGCGAAACGAGGTTGAGAAACGGGATTTTAGGTTAGGATAATTTAAGAGCAGCTCGACGTCATTGAGTTAAGTCGCCCGTGGGGAGGTGATATTTCTCGCCCTTGGTAAAGGTATGTTATAAATATTCTGTTAACTAGAGATTTAGACTATGACGTGCTGGTGATTCCTTTTGTTGACCAGGACTAATAAAGTGTATTGCTCTTAAGGGTCCCAAGGTAGGATGCTGTTTGGCGGACCAGGGGGCCCAGCGCTCACACATTAGCAGAGGGGGCAACCAACTGTCACAGCCAGCCGTGTGAGGACAAGGAGAAAGAAGTTTATATAGAAAAATAAGTGAAGGGAAACGTTTGGAAAGTGGGATAGACTAACGTATACATTATATTAGGATAACGAATTGAGCATTACATGTGCGTATCGTTAATGGGTGAACAGTGCGAACTGAGTTACCAGAGATAGTAAACTATTTTAGGATGACGACTTGAGCATTATTGCTGGCGTATTGTTAACGTGGTAACGTGCGACTGAAGTTACCAGAGATAGTAAACTAGATTTATGACACTTGAGCATTTCGCGTGCGTATCGCTAAGGAGGGAGGAGATTAATATAGATAACTTGTGAATGTATATAATTTACCAGTGAGACAGTAAAGAGTTTAATATATTATAATTAGAAATATATTACGCGTGTCAATTCAGTTTCCCACGCATTACTTACATATTTTCTTAATCTTTTATTTTTGTTCATTCATATATTTTTCCCACTTAATGTGGGTGGGCGCAGCGGATTGAACCAGGACGGGAGAGTACACTCCCAAGGTGGGCACTACATAATGATGACAACGGTGTAGTGATGGGTCATTTTGACCACTAATAAGCATGTGCATTGTTTACTTTATGCTTTGGAGGGACTCTAATATCTGCCGGATAGACGTCACCCCAGCAGCTAGCATCAGCACGGCACGCCACGCACGTACAATACCCGTACGAACCTTTACTGGTGTTGCGAGGGGACATTGAGAGGAATTAGAAAGTCCCGCAGAGTTTCGTGTCGTGCCTTCCAGCATCTTTTCAGAGTGCGAGTGTGTTGCTGTGGCGAGACAGCTCACTTAGAAGAGTTTTTTGCCCTCGAACCAGCGGCGGCAACAGGTGGGCGTCTGTTTGTTATTCCCTCCGCCTCGACCTATTGATGCCTCTTGCTTTTCGAAGAGATAGCAGAGCAACAGATACAAGATACAAGATACAAACGGTACAAAAGATACAAAGATAAACAAGATACACAGATACAAAAGGTAACAGATACAAGATATAGGTATTTCAGGTGAACACGAAGCTCCTCCACAATGCAAACAAGAAGTTCACCTACACTCCTACAGTAATGTCTAAATGATATTACTTCTTGATAAACATTGAAAGTATAATTCTAGGCTTAATTGCAATATTATAAAATGTCTCATAATTTGTTGCCTAGTCATTACTGCAATTGGAGCGCTAGGAGTCTGGAAATTCTCATTTTTTTCCCTTTATTTAAGCAGGCTAATGTTTCTTAAGTACAGATTTCAATGCAAGTTTCAGTATGCGAGCAGCGTCTCCCTTCCATGCATCGCTGAAGAGTGTCTGCGGGCCTGCCATTCACCTACGTCCTGGTCAGCAGTGATGTGACAATTTCCTCTGCCGGACTGTTCCATCTCGACGCAACATTTCAGATTCATCTCCCTGTTTATTTATCATTCATTGCATGTTCACCTTTCCTAACTGTCTTTCCTGAACAGCGTACTCCATTATACATACTGTGTCTATCCTGGTTGTAGTTTTTTCATAATCTCATTTTTAATACAAGAAAATATACTGCACCACTATTATGATCGTGTGAAATGAACAGGTTTTTTCCCTCAGTTATTGGAGGCGTTCTTTATTATGAAGCGTGCGTGCGTGCGTGCGTGCGTGCGTGCGTGCGTGCGTGCGTGCGTGCGTGCGTGCGTGCGTGCGTGCGTGCGTGCGTGCGTGCGTGCGTGCGTGCGTGCGTGCGTGCGTGCGTGCGTGCGTGCGTGCGTGCGTGCGTGCGTGCGTGCGTGCGTGCGTGCGTGCGTGCGTGCGTGCGTGCGTGCGTGCGTGCGTGCGTGCGTGCGTGCGTGCGTGCGTGCGTGCGTGCGTGCGTGCGTGCGTGCGTGCGTGCGTGCGTGCGTGCGTGCGTGCGTGCGTGCGTGCGTGCGTGCGTGCGTGCGTGCGTGCGTGCGTGCGTGCGTGCGTGCGTGCGTGCGTGCGTGCGTGCGTGCGTGCGTGCGTGCGTGCGTGCGTGCGTGCGTGCGTGCGTGCGTGCGTGCGTGCGTGCGTGCGTGCGTGCGTGCGTGCGTGCGTGCGTGCGTGCGTGCGTGCGTGCGTGCGTGCGTGCGTGCGTGCGTGCGTGCGTGCGTGCGTGCGTGCGTGCGTGCATGTATATTTGTTTCAGAACTGCTTTAGCTAATCATCCGCACAGCAAATAAAATAGATACAATCCTTTGGCACACTTCGAGGACGCGCTGGAGGTCTTCAGGGAGGCACACACGCTGGGGGTCTGCTGCATGCGTGGACACAACAGAACCACCAACCTGGGGCAACCCTGGGGCGAGGAAGCACATGTCCAAGGTAGGGCCACAAGCTAACTACCCCAGCAACCTTCCCTTCCTTCCTGCATGTTTGACGCCCTAACTTGCTGGTCTGTACTGAGCCCTCTGTCATACCAGCGGCGCTCATCAGACTAATCGCACACTTCACGCACCACAACACTCGTCAGCTTTCAAACAACACTATATCATCATGGATAATCTAGGTCATTAAAAATATATCGCCATTTTGCTGCAACACACGAGGTCATCAGCAAGCTGTGTGTATTGGCTTTTCCCTTTTGCCGCTACTGTGACATGAAGCCACACATAATTTTTTCTTTTCTTTCAAGACGGCAATAGTCGTCGCTATGTAAGATAACACTAATCTTATCTTAAGGAAAGTGGTGTAGGTCCGATAACTCTAGTTGACTGTCCCCTGGCAGGGTCGCGGCTTCCCCAGGGTGTGAACGCTTTTCGAACTTGGGTTCCCGGCGGTGATGGACTCTCGGTCTGCTGGTCGACGGGAACACACCAGGACACTTCGCCTAATGGTCTTCGTCTCAGCGTCTTCGTCCAGCACTAGGAGCACCGCCCGAACACATACTCCATCACTTCGAGATGAGGAATAATGAGTGTTTGTATATATATATATATATATATATATATATATATATAATATATATATATATATATTATATATATATATATATAATATATATATATATATATATATATATATATATATATATAATATATAATTAGATATATATATAAATACTGTATATCATCGTAAGCTGATATACACTTGCAATCAAAGGTAGAATTAATGGGCAGCATGTGGGTGTTCTTAGGCCACATGACGGATGCAGGAAGATTTTCAGTGGATTTATGGTTCTCACTCGGGATCGAACTCGGGTCACCGAGAACGCCACTTTGTAGACGCTAACCACTCTGCTACCGCCTCCGCCTCTACTACTTCTACTACTACTGGCCGCAGAAACCCGCATGCTACATTCCTGTTCTTTCGACTGCGACTTCAAGTGCGGCGGAGGAAACACCAGGTGGCAGCATGAGCTTAAACTGAGGGTGGACCAACACAGAATGCGGACCTTCACCTATAGATCACAGGTATCACTATAAATATCCAGCCTGCGCCACCAACGGGCGAGAGCTAACTATCACGACCCTCCAGAATGTGCAGGGCCAACCACCTGAGCCCTCAAGGAAAAACATAATAGCCTGCAGGCGCTATAGGCTTCAACGTAGAAAAAAAAAAAATAGTAATACAATATTCCCCTGATCTTTTTCGGAGAGCCTTTTGTGTCCGGCTCCCGGGTTCTGTAGTCTCGCCTTCCCCCTTCTCGTTCCCTTGATGTGCCTTTGTTACGGGTCGCGCGTCGAGGAGAGGCGTGTGTATGTCCTCCCTTGTAGCATCCATTGTCTGGCTTCACGGCCTCCAGCGGGCTTCCTCTATAGCCTTTATTTTGACACCCTTTTGGATTAGGTGTTCTCTCTCTCTCTCTCTCTCTCTCTCTCTCTCTCTCTCTCTCTCTCTCTCTCTCTCTCTCTCTCTCTCTCTCTCTCTCTCTCTCTCTCTCTCTCTCTCTCTCTCTCTCTCTCTCTCTCTCTCTCTCTCTCTCTCTCTCTCTCTCTCTCCTCTCTCTCTCTCTCTCTCTCTCTCTCTCTCTCTCTCTCTCTCTCTCTCTCTCTCTCTCTCTCTCTCTCTCTCTCTCTCTCTCTCTCTCTCTCTCTCTCTCTCTCTCTCTCTCTCTCTCTCTCTCTCTCTCTCTCTCTCTCTCTCTCTCTCTCTCTCTCTCTCTCTCTCTCTCTCTCTTCATATATACATACATTCTGAAATGTGTTAGCTTTTTCTTAGTGTTTGAACAATACATCATGGAGGTGATCTATCATGAAGCAATTTTACCCCACAAATACTCGTTATAACATGGTTGATTTCCAGTGTTAAATAACTGACCAATAGTAAATAGGGTTAGGGACTTTTTTTCTCTCTTATTAAGTGCAATCATCCTATCGTTTGAGTTCAACAAATAAGAACATAAAAAAAACGCTCAAAGGAAGTGGGTCCTTTGTATTTCGCGACATTTGTTGTCTTCATTCATAGATATATACAAACTTTCGCTTAAAGTTTCTTATCGCTTCAATATTTATACGCTTCTTCGTTCTGCCTGATCACTACCGTAGCCTATTTGCGAGTCAAATTTTGTATATTACTTTTTATATATTTCAATTCCTTCGCCATGAACCTATTACTACGAGATCAGAACCCATTGCAAGTTTTAAGCTAGAGGAGTTCAATCCAGTTCCCTAAAATGTTGTTATTGGTAAAAAATGAAAATAAATAAACGCGCGCTTGGCATTATACGGGATTTTTTTAGCACTTGTCACTATATCTACACAACTATTATATTTCACTCAGACGATAGAAGACCACATATCTATCTATCTATCACTTACATCATTATTTCTCTTTTCCGCTAACAACTCACCAAGGATATTTCTTTGAATTGTTTTTGTTAATGTAACGTTCCCAAACCGATGCACTAATGCTTAAAACTACGTCAATAAGACAGCTCTCTAACGCAACCAGCCAGCGCGGATGTTACTTAAATCAGGTGATGTAGAACCCACTCTCATATACTTCTGCTGGTCATATTAGTGTTACGCAAGGAAAAAAACTAACATTCAGTCAATCATCCCGAAAATCATTGCATGTACCATATTATATTGCAATACGTACGAGGAATCTGTATTGGCTTTGGTCAGCGCAAAGGATCCTCAAAGACCAATTGTAGTGTACTTCGGCAATGACCATTTTCTACACAATATTTTCAAGCAAGTATTTCATATTTTCCTGAACATAATCAACGGGAAGATCACTTATACATGTGCTCCTGAGTCAATACGAATTCACATAAACCAAAAACACATTCCATTCTCCTTCTATGACATACCATGAAGAATACACTACATATTTCAACGTTCATCGCTAATTTGCAACTTTTCACATAACCAAAAATCCGCAATTCCAGCCGTACTCGTGACGTATTTTGTCCTTATTTCTCCTGAATCAATACGAATACACATAAAAAACCCATTAAATTCCACTTTTATAACATACCATGGAGGATAAACAATATATTTCAACATTCATCACTAATTTGGAATATTCTAACATAACAAAAAAATCCTCAATTACAGCCGTTCTCGTGAATTACTTTATTCTTATTTCCGTGTACATGCAATCCTCATAGCAAGACAAACGAAGCCAAGGACAGTCATGCTTCTCGCGCTCCCTCCCTCCCTCCCTTTACATAATAACTAACATGTCCCCTTCCCTCGCCCTCCACCATCACAAAGGTGGCGGAGTATTGCATATGTATAGGGCGTGACCGAGGCGTGCACGTATTGATAGCGGTGATTGGCGATGCTGCGGACAAGGGGAGGTAAGGCAATGTTTTTTTTGTGTGTGTGTTATGATGTTCTCTTTTATGTCGTTTGTGACTTGTTTGTTCGTTTGTTTTGCCTGATGCACAAATAAAAACAAAGATATAGTCACACGCCCATGAACGCCCACACCCATGCACTCACAAGTCCGCACGCTCACTCATACCTATGCACACACGCACGCACGCACGTACACAAACACACACAAACACAAACACAAACACAAACACAAACACACACACACACACACACACACACACACACACACACACACCACACACACACACACACACACACACACACAGTAAATGTATCATAGGCACATGAAAACCAGGAAAACTCCTACATCAAAATGTAAATCCAAAATGTCATTGTATGGTCGCTGTCGTTTCCAAAATATATAAAACGATATTTCTCATCAAAAACCTCAAAACAATTTTTATGAGAACACTGAATTTGTTACATGACTTTGCATGATTTCTGCTGCCGAGGACTTAACCATGATGCAGGTGACGACTTTATGATATAACAAAATATAGAAAATATTATGTATTCATCCTTCTTGCATCGCGGACCCTCGAACGTGAAGAGTAGCTATAATGGCCTCCTGAAGTTCAATCAAACCTTGCGTCATTTAGTTCCCTATGGCTGCTTCTTAAGAAACAATTGAAAATATAACTTTTTCTTTACTTATCTTCAATTAATTCGTTGATCTATCAAAAATATTTCATGAGATCCACTGAACACATTTAACTATAATTATAGTTTATGGTATTTACTCTAACTAACGCTAACAAGTGATCGTCACCAAACAAGCGGAGAGGGCTCACGCACTAAAGAATTCCGCCTTGCCGCAAGAAAAGCCTCCAAATATTGCTTTGATGTACACTGCAGGGCCGTTTGCCTCGTAAACTTGTCGGTCTTTTTTCCAGCTGCGGTTTGGATGGGCGGGATTTGCAGGATCGCGCCCCCTCCCCCCCTCCCCACCCACCCGGTGTTTCCGTCCGTGATTTGGTGTAGATTGCCTCCCGCCTAGCTGGAGAACCGCACTAAATGGAACCGCGAATTGAGAGGCATCACAAACCACACACAGGAGACCAAAAGATTAAAAAAAGCCAGACGTAACATATAAAACGTTACATTAATACCATATTTCTGAGGATATCCATCAATCCCCACTCACCCTTCTGCTCAACAGCTTATCAGTAATGAGACAACTGGATATTGATGTATTACTAGCATACAAAAGAACACTAACGTATATGTAAGAGTAATCCAAATTAAAAAGAAAATAAATGTGCTGAAGTGTTCTAGAAATACAAGCCAATCAGGAGACCAGATGGGGCATCGGGAGCCAATAAAATGTTTATTGCCAACATGTTGGCTATTGGCTGTTTTCCAAACTGTGGTGGTTGACAGGCAGGCTGTGACGGGAGGTGAGAGAGGCAGGCTGTGACGGGAGGTGGGAGAGGCAGGCTGTGACGGGAGGTGAGAGAGGCAGGCTGTGACGGGAGGTGGAAGAGGCAGGCTGTGACGGAAGGTGAGAGAGACAGGCTGTGACGGGAGGTGGGAGAAGCAGGCTGTGACGGGAGGTGGGAGAGGCAGGCTGTGACGGGAGGTGGGAGAGGCAGGCTGTGACGGGAGGTGGGAGAGGCAGGCTGTGACGGGAGGTGGGAGAGGCAGGCTGTGACGGGAGGTGGGAAGAGTGGTTACGAAGGAAGGCTGCGGTAACGTGTAGAAGGGTGAGGGCGCAGGAAAAAAGAACACCCAAGGATGAGTGAATGGCGTTAGGGAGAGGGATGGACGGCAAGGCGGTAAGGGTAAAGAGATTTTATATTTGTGAACAGAAAAGCGTAATGGAAGAGACAAAGAAGGGTGAAGTAATTGATGAAGATATACTGTACACATACCCACACAGCTACTGCATCTTTTACATATCCTCATTACTCTAACACTCCAACAAAGGAATGCGATAGCTACAAATGTATTGGTAGCAAGTGTCACAAGGAGGTACTAGGGACGTCTATCAATGATTCTGTGGATACTTCTATTCTCAGTCCTCCCCTTCGCTAGCATCCAATATTAAAACAAAGACTTTGAGGTTTAAATTGAGGATAGATTTGCTAGCCATCTTCTGCTTCCTGGCGACACACCTCCACCCGACAGACAAACAGACAGACACACAGACAGACAGACAGCCCAGCAACCAGTGGAAACTCGTAAAGCCAAAACGTTTCCTCCAACTGTGGTGTAAAAATGTTGAATCCTTCGCATAGCCTAACACTTCCACGATCCCAGATTTATCCTTCTCCTTTATTCCTCTTTTTTATGTTTCTTCCATCATCGCCTCCCTCTTCTTTTTCCTTCTCTTTCTTCACGTCGTTATTTTTTCTGCTTCTGACCGGTATCGATCGGGAGACGGAGATTTGGTATGTAAGAAGGGAAACTTACACCTGCGGCTGCCTCACTCAAGCTGATATCATTTGGCAAAAGGAAAATGCGGCGATATTGTAGTCAACATTTTGTGGTACACGACTCAGCGGAAGAAATGCATCACTGTTGTTGTTGTTGCTGTTGCTGCTGCTGTTGTTGTGGTGGTGGTGGTGGTAGTGGTGGTGGTGGCATTATTGTGTTGTTGGTGTTGTTGTTGTTGCTGTTGCTGCTGCTGTTGTTGTAGTGGTGGTGGTAGTGGTGATGGTAATGTTCGTAATACATGACATAACAAGTTTTACTGAGCATTTACAAATAATTTCCGTGTGAGTAAGAAAAATTGAATCGGAGCACAAATATACAACACCAGACGGCACTTTCATCCATCTATCTTCAAGTAATCCTCATAACCTCTTTTAATTATTTTCTTTTTTTTCTTTCAACGTCCATGAGCGATGACTTTGGTTGGGGTCAGATGTAAGTAAACTTTTGGTATTTTCTCGCTTCATTCTGAAGAAAAGTGAAAACTGATACTTGCCTTGATGAGAAATGTAGAGGCAGAAATAGATGCAGGATGAGAAAGGAGGAGGAGGAAGAAGGAAGAGAAGTATTGGATGAGGAGGAGGTGAAGGAGAAAAAGGAATGAGGTAGGTGAAGAAAACTAAAGCAAAAAAAAAAAAAATGAATGAAGAAGAAAAAGACAAGTGACAAGGAGGGAAACCAGGAAAAAAAATGTGGATAAAAGGAATGGAAGTAGTGGAACGATGAAGGGAAAAGTGGATGGCATCTGGTCCGTATCTGTGGGTGGAAAGTGTGCCGTGGTTTAGCCCAGCCTTCCTCCCTTCTCCCGCTTCCACTCTCTCCACTGCCACTTTTTTCCACAGTCTCCCCTCGTTACTCACATTGATTGCAACATCGGACCAAGCTTTCATGTCCTCTACGAACTTCGACCAACACTAAACTTTGTGGAAACGAAATAAAAACAGCAAATAACTACGTAGGTACAACAAACACTCAAGGCGACAGGACGGAAAAATGTTAACGGCAACATAATATTACCCCGAAAAAGTTCCGAGCACGCAACGTTGCAGATTATGCCTCGGTGACTGACCATGCGACGGCAGCACACAGATTCCGGAGACATGTATTAAAAAGTTATAAAAAGACTTACCTTGCATGTTGACGTGTCCCCTGCCTTCCCACGCCAATGGAGGAGCTTTGACTTGAAGGGAGGCAAGGGGAGGACAGCAAAGTCTCCTCACCACACACGTCCACGCCTCCTGTGTGAATAAGAAAAACTTGGTGAGCAGAAAAACGGGACTAAGTATACAAAACAAAGTGTACAAAAGACAAAGTATACAGGGACAAAGTGTACAAAAGACAAAGTATACAGGGACAAAGTGTATTTTGCTGATAGAGATAAAGGTAAGAATGATCGTACAGAGTAATATTTAATACATGATAGAATATTAAGGCTCCCACGAGAATCTGATGTTAAAGCTATAGGGAAATATGGTTTTTAAGTATATTTATTTTCCATTAGTGCCTCTAAATACAATTGGAAATGTGATAAGTTGGAGGGAGGTAACGCGTAGAGTAACGTTCCTTGCCATCAAACTTCATCACTAATTAGGACGAGAGGTTAAATCATCTTAGTGCTCGTAAATGTCAGATAATATTGACTACCACAGGGCTGTGTCGATCATTATGAGTCTAAGTACAGCAATATGTAAGAAAAACATCAACAATAAAGGCTCCCAAACTAAAGCATATAAACACTGCCTCATGTGTAGTAAACAATAATAAAACTCAAGAATTAGTTACTAGGATCTCTCTCTCTCTCTCTCTCTGTCCTCTTTCCTCGTCATCCTCTCCTCTCCTCTCTCTCTCTCTCTCTCCTCTCTATCTCTCTCTCCTCTCTCTCTCTCTCTCTCTCTCTCTCCTCTCTCTCTCTCTCTCTCTCTCTCTCTCTCTCTCTCTTTTTTCGTGCACGTCAAATCCCACCACCAATAACGACCTCCAATACACATACAGGGTTGGCCACTCCCTGGATGCAGACCGAGGCCATTTCTTGGGTCACACCTTTTCTTTATCAACAGATTACCTTCAAAACTTCCTCTGCTCTCAGCATGAGCTCTAACCCTTCTAGAGAAAATAGAAAAAAAGGAAACACACCTAAACTAACCTAACCTAATCTAAAGAGACCTAATCTAACCTAATTTATTCTACAATTAATCCTAGAGACAGCTTGTACACCCGTGCCTCCTAAAGTCATGCAAGCAGGAAATTATCAAGCTTAGGATTGTTTACAAGGTGTTAACCCAAGTGTATAATGAATAATTGAGCTGTATACTGTGTCTAACTTGCGCAGATCACTTTTATAAATGTTCACGCCGCGATTAAAGAAAAAGCATTTAGCGTAATTTCATTTGAATCTTCTAACGATAATCTTAAATCACTTATTCATTGTGTTTGATCGGTCGATTGTGAAACTGTCGTGTATATAAATGTTATCAAATCTTCTTAAAGATTCTACACGCTTCTGTTAGTCACCTGTCAAGTCTCAAGTCTTTGTTTAAATACGTTAAGGAATATATGGATACTTTTTGCAATACTAAGTTACGGTGGAGCAAGAAAGTATTCGAGTAGCTTGATCGAACATATTTAGAGATGTATGTTAATGGTGTACTGATACATAACAATAATGAAGGTTTTTATGTACTTACGTACCATGTACTTTATTTTACTTACTTCTATGTCCTTGTGTATTTCTGTATTGCGAAACATTTTCCATAATCATTCCTACAAGTTTAGTGAAAATATCCTTATACTTTTTTTTTCTTTTTTTTCTCTCTCTATTAGACACATGGAAAGGAAGTAATTTATTGTCGTTGGAGCTTAAGTGTTATCATATCACACGCTTAAGTAACATTGAAGTGGCACGGAAAAAAAGGGCGAGATAAAAATAATTACAGGTTTCTACTTCGAGTCCCTTACCCTTGAAGCCAGATAGCACAGGTTTCAGCGTGTGCTACAAAAGTACACCAATCTAACGCATGGTAAGACAAGAGTAGTTTGCAGGAGACTGAAGAACCTTTTTTTTCATCACAAAGGACTAGCCAGTGTAAAAAAAGAGGTAACAAAAAGCCTGCAACGTACAAACCTCAGCTAAGTTAAGGATAAATGCAACCAATTATATAAAACATTCACAACACTCTGCCAACGCTTCCCGGGATGCCAGCCAAAACACTCTGGAGGAAATTCGCTCACTCCTCTTTCACTACAGAACACTTCAATCTACAAAGTTACAGCCAATTCTTTTTCTCCCAATTCTCCTTTACAGCTACGAGCAACACACCTATTTTCCAGAACTGTTGACGACAAAGCCATAAGCATGAACATTACTATAAATCATACGACCGCAGTGCTTGCCAACCTGAATTAACCTGGCATTTTGTTAACACGCCCTCTCCCCCTCGACAGTCCCGTACACTTTCTGATTTAGTGGTATCCACCAACTTCCTATTATGTCCAGGCTTGACGAACATACCTTTAGACGAGTGTTAAGGTATTTGTCACTAAAAGGTTTTAATATTGTAGGTTTATTAATATTCACCCTAGCGACCTTGTTATTCATGGAAAAACATTTGTCACGATGTTCTGATTCAAACTTACCGAAATGTACCATGAATTCATTGCCAGCATCGCTTTCAGGTGAATGTCATCCTATAAAGTATTTTTTGTTGCTATTGGAAAAAAAAAGGGGGGTCCCCCCACAATTTAAGGAAAAATAAAAATTTAAAAAAAACAAAATTAACGTTTCCCCAGCCCCCCTTAAAATTTCCCTTCCTTTTACAAAACCCCAAAACAAAGAACTTTTTTTTTTTTCCCCCAAAAAAAAACCCCATTTAAAAAACCAAAAAAGAACTTACTAAAAATAAGAGAGGGGCCCAATTAGGGCTTTTTAAGCACGCCCCTTCCCCCCGAAGGGTCCCCCTAAAATGGGGGTTTTTAAGGGGGAAATTTTTCCCCACATTCCCTTTTAAACCCCCTAGTCCCTATTTGTTTGCCAAACCCTTAACCCAATTTCCTTTTTTAAAACGGTTTAAAAATATTTGTGCGGGGGTTGAAATATTTTGGGGTTTTTGGTATTTTCCCACTGAAATTTTGAAATTAAAAGTAAGGAAAAAAACTTTTCTTTTAAAATTTGCAGTTTTTTTCCAATTTACCTAATTCAAAAAAAATTTGAAATTTTAAATTATTCCCAATTAAGATTTTAGGGAAGTAAAGGGGGGTTTTTTTAAAAAAGGGGATATTTCAAAAGGGGTTTATTAAGGTTTTGTCACCATTTTTCAAAAAAATTTTTAAAAATAAACTTTGGGTGGGGGGTTTGTTTTTTGTTCAATTAAAAATTAAATTAAAAAGGTATTTTTAACTTTGAATGAAGCGGGCCGAGAATAAAATTTACCCCCCCTTTATCGTTTTTTTTCCCCCAAATTACAAAATATTTTGTTGAAAAAAAAATGGGAGGGGAAAAAAAAGCAAAAAAAAGGGGAAAAGGGAAAAAGGAAGAAAGGGGAAGGGAGAAAAGGGGAAAGGGGGGGGGGGAAAAAAAAAAAAAAAAAAGGAAAAAAAAGGGGAAAGGGGAAGAGGGGAAGAGAAGAGAGAGAGGAAGGGGGAAGGAGAAGGGGGGGAAAAGGGAAAAGGGGGGGGGAGAGAAAGAAAAGGGGTAGGGGGGGGGGGGGGGGGGGAAAAAAAAAAGGGGGGAAAAAAGGGGGGGGGGGGGGGTTTTGGGGGGGGGGGGAAAAAAAAAAAAAGGGGGGGGGGGAAAAAAAAGGGGGGGGGGGGGGGGGGGGGGGGGGGGGGGGGGGGGGGGGCTTTTTAACCTTTTTTCTCCCTTTTTTTAAATGAAAAAATTTGAGGGATTAATAGGAATCTTTCGTTTTTTGTTTTTTTTTGGGGGGTTTTTTAAGAAAAAAAAGGGAAAGGGGGGGGGGGGGGGGGGAAGGAGAGAGAGAGAAGAGAGGATAAAGGAAAAAAAAAAAAAAGGGGAGGGAGGGGGGGGGGGAAAAAAAAAGGGGGGGGAAAAAAAGGGAATTTTAAAAAAGGGGGGGGGAAAAAAAAAAAAAAAAAAAAAAAAAAGGGGGGGGGGGGGAAAAAAAGGGGAGGGAAAAAGGGAAAGAAGAAAAAAAAAAAAACCCATTTACCCCCTAGAACCCCCCTTTCCCCCTGACCCCCACTCCACTGCCCTTTCATTAAATATTTTTGGGTAAAGAGTTTTTAGAAGAAAATATCTTGCAATAAATGATATAGTCTCCACTAATGTCGGGGTTTTTTATAGTGCCCGTTAAAGCCGATAAAGGTGTTACCTTAATAAAAATAACTTTTACAAAACATAACATTAATTAAAAACTGCCAGTTTTAAATAATGCTTGGCTTCACAGCAAAGGGACCGTCTTTTTTCCCTTATTGTTTCATGTTTTTTTATAATATTATATTAACTAATCATGTAAACACTCCATATGCAGATAATTTCCTGAATTTTTATTTAATTATTTAGTATATTATGTTCAAGTTTTTTTTAAAAAATTGTGCAATAAACCTTTTCAAACCAAAAACCCCTAAAACCAGAAAAATGAGATCAATTCGAGTATTATGAAAATCATGGAATGGGGGTTTGGGGTTGAAAAAGGGTAATTGGGGTTGAAAAAGAGTATATTTGCGGTTGGGAAAAAGGTATATTTGGGGATGCAAAGGATATATTGCGTTTTATAAGGGTAATTTGGGGTTTCAAAAGGGTTATTTTGGGGTTTGGGAAAAAGGGTATTCTGCGGTTGGGAAAAGGGGATATTTGCGTCGCTCCAAAAGGTTTTTTTGGGGTTTTAAAAAGGGGATGTTTTCGTGTCCGTAAGGGTATATTTGGGGGTTTTAAAAGGTTAATTTGGGGTCCTCCGAAAGGGTATATTTAGGGTTTTAAAAAAGGGATTTCGTCGCTGCAAAAAAGGGGTTTTTTGTAAGGGGAGAAAAAGGGTGCAGTATTGCTCACTAAAACACCCTTTTTTTACCCTTTTTCTACCCTTCTTTCTAACAGTGTATACCTTCCTAGTTAGGCACGTATCACCGGGGTATACTTTTCCGCACATGAGGATGTTTGCCCGCCCCAGGCAGGATACATCCCCACCCCAACATTTTTCACGGGGTAGTTTCAAATGAGCCGTATCCATAAATCATCCTATCCTTGCCCCGTGTGAGGGGTCTTCACATCATTTTTTCTTTATCCAAAGGATGGCCACGGGCAAAAGAAAAAATTTCAAATATTCCCCCTTTGTAAAATATGTTGTTATTTTAACATGCCATAAAGATAACGAGAGTCTGTTTAATGAATGATATCGCATACGAGACTGATTAACTCCACAATATGCTGATTATTGATACTATTCTGTATATTTCGGAAAACCATCTTTTAAATACATATTAAGTTATTCTAAGGTAAAGCATGACTAACTGTGATTTCGAATAATAGGTTTTTAAATGTCAACAATAGACATGAATATGATAGATCTGGTAGATATTATTCTAAGAACTACAATTAATAACACATAATTATGGTCATATTTATATGTTCAAAATTGGAAAACCTGCATCCGATCAAATATCTGACACCATCAAATTCATTTTACGTCAGCTGCCTGCGTTAAAAGTGGCAAATAACGTGACAGGTGCGTTATAAGATCCAATTAATTGTTTTTTGACGATTAAAAGTTATCATTTATCAGAAATATGATGATTACAACATAAAAACATTCATAGACTTAAATATGACTTTTCTGTTGTTACTTAAACTCGATGACTACAAAACGAGATTAATTCTGGTATTTACATTATTGGTCGTATTCTATTCCATATATTCCAATTATCATTCATTTATTCATTCAGAAATCATAAGTATCTCTAAATAATAGTTCAATAACATTACTTCTCCTTCCTAAATGTGCTTTGTCCCGGCCCTCCGTCATCAACATTCTGCATCGGCTCATTAATATCCGTCCTCTCCGTGTCAACTATCTTAACTAATCACCGAAAACAATCATTAGTCCTCCCTCACACATGGACCAGGATGCGGCGTGGAGGCGTGAACCAGGATTATAAGTACTGCAAGATATGAAGTACAATGCCCTTAATATGTGAGTGTGTGTGTGTGTGTGTGTGGATCTCTCTCTCTCTCTCTCTCTCTCTCTCTCTCTCTCTCTCTCTCTCTCTTTTCTCTCTCTCTCTCTTCTCTCTCTCTCTCTCTCTCTCTCTCTCTCTCTCTTTTATCTCTCCTCTCTCTCTCTCTCTCTTCTCTTTCTCTCTCTCTCCCCTCTCTCTCTCCTTCCCCTCTCTCTCTCTCTCTCTCTCCCCTCTCTCTCTCTCTCTCTCTCTCTCTTTTCTCTCTCTCTCTCTCTTCCTCTCTCTCTCTCTCTCTCTCTCTCTCTCTCTCTCTCTCTCTCTCTCTCTCTCTCTCTCTCTCTCATTTCCAAAATTTATAACTGGGAAAGCAATGAAGTAGAAAAAAGCATTACCTCGGAGAAAAAACACGAATAAAAAAGCATAGACCACTGGCCATGGGGACGGAAGTAACACCCACCTCTGTATCAAGTATAGACGTCCCGCCTCTGGCCCCTTTGCTTTTGGCTCAGTTCTAGCGGCTGGAACGTGACAGCGAGCCACGTTCCAGCCAATTAACTCATTACGTGAATTACTCATTAAGGGCTTGTTCTATGCAAAAAGTTTGTTTTACAGACCCCCATTGATTTTGACAGCACTACTTGGATGTCGAATGTCAACTCAACCCGACAATAACTAGGAGTAGTTTACGCTAATTACTCATTAAGGGTAAGGTTTCATTTTACGCAACAAAATTCTTCCGACGACCCCCATTGATTGTGATAGCACTACCTGCATGTCAAATTTCAGCTCAATCCGACAATAATTAGGAGTAGTTATACACTTTTAGGCGGAAACTTGGTTCCACGGGTCTTATGGTAAGCGACAGCGAGCGAAGCTCGCTGTCAATAAGCCCATCGGCGAACCAACAAACAAACAAACAATATAACAAGAACAATCATCCAAGTGTTTTCATCCCTCTGATGCATCTTATATCTGCAACTTCAGATCTATCCGTCTCTTACACGACTATCAGTTTTTAATCAACATATCACACACACTTTATGAGGACAGACCCTTCACCACTCTCGGGAATGTCTGTCTGGTGTGCACAATTAATGTTTGTTTGTGCTACATCCACCCATCTTCCCGTCCGCCGATTACCACAGTGACCGTCCCCAAGATCAGCTGACCATTTATCTCCGCCTGTTCATTCAAGACTGACGACCTGATTTGGTATGAGGCTGACCCCCAAACTTCCTCTGACGTCACGCGCACCAGAGATTTTTTTAGTTTGACCGTGGAGAGAAGTTAGGTTTGGTTAGATTAGGTTAATTAGGCTTAGGTTAGGTTAGGTTAGGTTAGGCTTGGCTAGGCTAGGTTAGGTTAGGTTAGGTTAGGTTAGGTTAGTTTTAGAACTTTAGTTTGGCCGTGGAGAGAGCTATTAAAAGTCAATTGATCTAGACTGTCCCCACGACCCATGCAGCACTTAGGCAACGGAAGCTCTGCCTACACGAATATAGCACAGCAGAGCAAGGGAAATGGGTGCTAACACTATCTACATACGAGCAAGGACAGTAAAAGTAAACATTAGGGGAGGGAACTGTAATAAAAGAGAACACTGCCTCCACACCAGTAAAATATTGGCTAAGTGTGAAAAAACGGATAGAAAAGAATCATATACACTCTCTCTTTCTTTCTCTCTCTCTCTCTCTCTCTCTCTCTCTCTCTCTCTCTCTCTCTCTCTCTCTCTCTCTCTCTTCTCTCTCTCTCTCTCTCTCTCTCTCTCTCTCTCTCTCTCTCTCTCTCTCTCTCTCTCTCTCTCTCTCTCTCTCTCTCTCTCTCTCTCTCTCTCTCTCTCTCTCTCTCATTTCTAAAGTTTATAGGAGGACAGAGAAGTGACTGCATATGACTTTACTGCCTCAATATAACACTAATATAACTTAATATAAAACAATATAATAAAGGTGTTCCGTATACAGCACCATCACAACTCCAAAAAGGCAAGGTGTTCTGTATGTAATCCCAAACTACACAAACAAATCGTGGCGGAAAAAACGGTATTGCGATATGTATCAGTAAATATGAGAGTCAGCGGTGTAATAATTGGTGTCGCTTATCTAGGCATTAAGTGGATTAAATACAGTAATGCCGCGGCGGGTGGCGGCATTGATCAGAGCGGCATTATTGGGGATTAACGGGACACGTTCGCTGACATCAGAATTAATTGCCTTCGTAAAATTTAATCATGAAATTTGAATAGCTCACTTCAGTCTTTCGCGGGTGAGATTACTACTGCTGATAAAATGTTATAAAGAAATACAATATATCACAAAGATGAAACACACACCTTTATACTCTACGAGGAGAGCTGCTGTTATAGCCTACAGTCCCTCTAATAAAATAATAGTATGTGGTTGTGTGGAATTGCTTTTGCAGAAATTTGTGAGAAGACTTTTTCTCTATCATTATTTATATATACAACAACGGTCACTTATTATAGTTATTGTAATATTCATTACCATTATTATCTATTAATACTACATGTTATTTTCAATATTCTTATCACAATTCTTATTATCATCATTACTACTATTGTTTTCATAATAAATGAAGGGTAAACTGGAACCCTATTGGAGAGACAATCAATCAATCATTGGGGGCATACGCCGGGGGCGCGTCGCCTCGCCCACCCTACGACGCCACTCCCGGGGGTCACCACGCGCGAGTTCCCATGCAGGCTCCTTTCCCATACCAAGCAGCTCTCGACAAGAAACATCAACTTGCCCCAACCACGAGCCTTGTGGGCGCCCCCTTGGCCTCCTCCACGCCGGATTGTCTCTTACAGATACAACCCGATGGGAAGGATCGGTTTCAGGGTAGCGTGCCACATGCCCATATAGCCGAAGTTGGCGCTGACGGACTATGCAGGTAATAGGCCTCGATTCAGTCTCACGGTGCAATCGCTGATTTGACACGTAATCATCCCAGCGATACCCCATGATTCTGCGAAGACACTTATTACCAAAGGCATTGATTCGTCTCTTCAAGTCACTATTTAGTGTCCATGTCTCACAACCATAGAGTAAGACAGGGCTCACAAGCGACTTGAAGATCCGGATCTTTGTCCTCCTGCACAGGTACCGACAACGCCAAATACTCCCGCTGAGCGAGTCCATAACACCGTGGGCTATGCCAATCCGCCGTAAGACTTCTTGACGTGACCCGCCGTCATTATGGACTGCGCTACCAAGGTATGTAAAACTTTCCAAGATCTCAATTTCCTCGCCACACGCATGAACAGACTGTACTGCTTCATCTAGTAAGTCTCCAACCACCTGGACCTTGAGCCAGGAGACCTCAAGTCCCAAAGGCTTTGCCTCCTCGTGCAGCGCCTCGAGAGCCATCACCAGGACCTCCAGCGACTCAGCAAAGATTACTGCATCATCGGCAAAAGCAAGATCAGTGATCTTGGTGTTGCCGACAGATGCTCCACAATCACTTTGATCTACAACCTTGTCCAATACCCAGTCCATACAAGCGTTGAAAAGTGATGGGGCAAGGACGCACCCTTGCCTCACTCCTGTATTCACAGGAAAGAAGCTGGATACACCTGCCCCACACTTCACAGCACTCTCAGTCCCAGAATACAGACCAGTTATCAAACCAATAGTCCTTGCAGGAATCCCTCGAAGTCGCAGAAGATCCCAGAGTGACTCACGATGCACTGAGTCAAACGCCTTCTTGAGATCAACATAGGCTGCAAGCATCCCCTGTCGAAACTCACGTCGGCATTCCACCAGGACACGAAGCGCTAGGATACGGTCCGTTGTTGACTTACCAGGCGTGAACCCAGACTGCTGAGGTCTCTGATGCTTCACCAGATGACTGCGAATTCGTGTCAGCAATAGATGGGCAAGCACCTTGCCTGGTACGCTGAGCAGTGTAATACCGCGGTAATTGTTGCAGTCCTGACGGTCCCCTTTCTCTTTCCAGATAGGGACGACCAGCCCCTTTTCCAGTCAGGAGGAATGGTACCTGATTGCCAGGACAGGAGAGACAGAGGGCCATAAATCCAGGGATTGCAGGGAGGAGCTCGGACAAAACCAGAAAATTCCGATGAACATAAAATCAGCATCAAGTCTAAGAGGATAAAAGTATTACAAGAAGAAGAGCTAACCGTGACATGTCAGAGAGGCGAGGAAAGGAAGATTTGTAACATTGACAACTTTGTAAAACAGAACCCGAGACTCTACCAACCGACCGTGATTAACATCTGCAGCTTATTATGGAAGCAGAAGCTTGACCTGCTTGAAGGCTTGATTGGTGAAATTATGATTAGATTCAGCAGATGAGAATCAAATTGGTGCGCAGTATACTCAGTGAATATCAAAATAGGAGAGTAAAAACGATATAAGACATCAGTCCCGAAAGAAAGTCTTTCCGTATTTTCTCAAGATTCCAAAAGGTGAAGCCTCCTCAAAAAATAGGTCAAACAATTTCCTAATAAGTTAACATGAATAATGGTTTTGAAGGTTACTTTTCCTTTTTTCCCTTTCATTCATCTTCCTGTCAAGAGATAAGACATTCTGTCCATTGCATCAAATCCATGAAAACTGAAAGGAGCTCCCCAAACCCGTTTATCTGTGAGGCAGTTCCTAGCGGTAATCAGCCACACCTGCACTCCCCCTCCCACCCCTTCGGCACTGGCCTTCACCTCGCCTCGTTTCACGCTCTCACAACCAATCCAAAACTTTATACTTGGTGCAAAATCAACTTCACACGTTATGTTCCTGGCATAAAAAGCTTCTCCGTTAATGTAACAGATGAATATGCACGTGCTGAACAACAACAACAACCAGCACCACCACCACCACCACCACCACCACCACCACCACCACCACGAATAAAATTTAAAACGGATATTTTTGCAATATATATGCGATTGTTGGCACAGAAAAAACACATGCTGGCATTGGTCATTTCATACTGGGAAAAGCCCAAGGTACAATTTAATGCTGTTTTTAGCATTGGCGTGTTTCCTTTATATAAATGACAATATTTTCTTAATGTATGGGCGGTTCTAGCACAGGGAAAACCACACTTGAAATTGCTGATATTGTTATTTCATACTGAGGGACCTCTATATTAACATTTAATGTCGTTTTTAGCCGTGGCGGGTTTCCATTGCATAAATGCCAAATATTTTCTCAATGTACTGCTGGCACAGGGAAAACCACACTTAAAACTGCTGGCATTGGTCATTTCATACTAGGGAGAGCCCAAGCCTACATTTAATGTCGTCTTTAGCCTTGGCGGGTTTCCATTGAATAAATGCCAATATTTTCTCAATGTATGGGGGCTGCTGGCACAGGGAAAACCACCCCTAAAATTGCTGGCATTGGTCATTTCATATTGCGAAGGGCCCAAGCTAACATTTAATAGCGTTTATAGCCTTGTCGCTATTCCATTAAATAAAAGCCATATTTTTGTATCGTTTAGGTGGTAATTTGGGTGGAAAGCCACAAGCAGGGCCTGGCAGCAATATATTTTGTTGAAGGTCTGGGATGGTTACATCAACTTATGAGGTCAAACATATTGGCGCTTTTCCATTGAATAACTGGTCTGGGCTGCTGGTCTAAGGCTCGGACACGCTGGCTCTTAAAAAACATTGAAGCAGGCTGTGGAATGGCCGTCCTTAACACGACAAGTCCCAGACACCGAAGCGAACACGAGTTGTAATTTTGTTTACAACTCTGAATTAATTCTTCTGTATCATTACTCGGCTGTCAGAAATTTTATTACCTTACTTGTTTGGGGAATTATTTTCTTACTATTGTTTGAATTGTTACGATTTTTTTTTTTCGTTGTGATTTTGTTTTGCATATATTAGATGTGCGTTACTCACATCACCTTAGCAAATTAACCTCAAATTAACCTCAAATTAACGTCAAATTAACCACAAAATTAGCCTTACAATAACCTCAAATTAACTTTAAAATTACCTCAAATTAACCTCCAATTAACCGTAGAATAACCTCGAAGATAAAAATAATAACAAAAAAACAAATTAAATTAAGAATAACCACCACGATACTTGTCCTCAATTTGTCCTCCGAGGTCAGACATGCGTGACTCGGGAAGAGGATCAACACCAAGCACAGCCTCCTGGTGGTGGCACAGAGAGTCACAGGTGCGCCACAAATCCCTCAGGGGGAGAGGAGGCAGAGCAATATTGTCTGCTGTCTGGGAGCGTTGTGAGCCCGAGGGTGGAGTGAGGGATTGGGAAGGGCGGGACAATTAAAAAGGCAAGAAAAGAGAAGATAGGTCAGAGGGTGAGAAGAAGGAAAACACATTAATAATGTAAGAGAAGAGAGAACTATAGAGGAAAGGAAAACACATTAATAATATAAGAGAAGAGAGAACTATAGAGGAAAGGAAAAAGGTAAAGGTAAAAAACAATCACGGTCAAGTCCTGCACCTCAAAAAGATCGAGACAAATGTATAGTACGTACATATACAAATTATATTCTGACGTGCGTACAGAAATTACCATCAAAGACATGGATAGTTTTATTTAGAATGGTGGGCTTCGCAGACGAGACGTTTTTTCAGGTACTACCACACTAATAAGGATGGTCTTGTTCTGGATATCACGGATGGAAGAACAAACTGAGTGAAGCTGTGTTTTTCTTAATTTTCAAGCTTCGAGTTATCGGACAAACTGAGTGAAGCTGTGTTTTTATTAATTTTCAAGCTTCGAGTTATCGGACAAACTGAGTGAAGCTGTGTTTTTCTTAATTTTCAAGCTTTGGGTTATCATCCTTGCTTACACTAACACTGCCCGGATGGATAAAGTAAAGATTTGTTGAAAACGAGGGCATGAATTCAATACTTTCGATGCTCTCTAAGACACTCAATCTCTATCATCTGTGGCCATATCAACGTTATTCAAACCATTCATAATAGACACCTTTATAGACAGCACGCGAGTTACATTCACTTTATCAATATAACGCAACTATTCATGAAGCGAAACATTAATGGGACTTTCATATACTCCCGATTTCTACTCCAATCCACGCCGATAATTTGACCCGGGAGAGATCGGCATAATTATCGGGAAAGGTCAAGAGGAGTCAGGAAGGTCATGCTGAGATCGGCCGCACGTTTGAACATTAGGAGCATTCACTAAACTTCTTGATTTTTGTCGGGACGTTCGCTAATTTTCGTGTGAACGGCGATTGAAAATCGTGAAATTCCTCTGGTTCGTGACTCATCC
>JACEEZ010002544.1:81930-99430 GCA_016584305.1 Chionoecetes opilio | reverse complement strand
GCCTGATGAGAAAATATGATCCCTGGCCAGACGTTCTTAAGATTGATGGTGGTGTGTGTGTGTCTGTCTGAATTTCAAAAGGATTTCTGAATCTAGCTTCCTCCGCTGCTCCTCTCTGTATACGCTGCTCCTCTGCCCCTCCAGATCATTTGCTACACCACAGTAAGATCTGAGTGAGAAATGAAGCTGACGCCCTCAATGGTCTGGACATCATGCAGTATGTTAGGACTCGCATGTTAGTCCTTTCATACGATCTTCCCGAAGAGGTGCGTGACTACCCACCAGAAAACTCCATCTGAAGAGTTAATACAACAATTGTGGTAACCTTAGTTTCTGACAGGAAACTTTCTTCGAAAGAAGGAAGGAGCTATGGAGATTTTAACGCAATGAAAGAATTGCGATGCAATTCGCGTTGAGAAAGCAACGCAAGAAAAAACAAGTAACACTAACACATGAGAATCACATTCTGGAACCAACATGGATGTATTTATCCCTGCTCTCTGGCGATTTTAAAGCCCAGGTACAGGAACATTCCCTGTTGGAATTAAGCATTAAGTGTAAGATTCATGAAAGAAGTTTGGCTGTAGGGACATGCACACCCACACAGCCGGTGTGCTGGGATGATGTGAGGGTGAAATATGGATGACAGATGCGTTATAGTGTTTGAGACTCACTGCTGTGTAGGAAGCATTTATGAAGCGCTGTTTTAGATTTGTTATTATTCTGTAGATCTTTGGCAACTGCTCTCATGGAGGGTATTGTATTGAGATTAGTGTATTGCCTAGGGAGTGGATTAGCCAGCTGTGGAGTGACTCATACCACAAGTCACTACAGTATTCATTCATTCCTTCAACCTTGTTCCGCGTTTCTCCCAACAGCCAAGTTTGCATTGAGCAAATACAGCTCGCGTGTGTACGCACTGAGCTCCTTCAGAGGCTGCTGCTGCTGCTGCTGCTGCTCGTCGGGGAAGCCACCCAATCATATTGTACCTCCAACATTACGCTGACATTGTTAGTCTAGCGTATCTAAGCAGAAGCAAAAGCAGTGAAAAAAAAAATATTTACTGGCCACATACAAAATTCTTCAGAGATCTTCTTCATACGATTTGGCTCTGCGTAATCATTTGCGTCTTCAATCACGCTGCACCAGGACATTAACATATTTTCTTTAGATTTGGAAGAAAATACAAGCGTTAACCACATATAATATATGTATGTATTCATTTATGTATCTATATATTTATAGGTACATATCAAAATTTCGCCTTCCGGGCTGCACCCTGCTGGCTTCCCCTGGCAGCCTCCAGACCGCAGCCGACCACCCGGTAAATGTACCAACACAATTTCCGTTCTTTAATGAGAAAACGTTACGTAAACAGCTTGCATGTCTCAGTTCTTCTTTTCAATATTATTTTCTTCACAACTTTCCATACTTTTCATGAAGAATTATAGATTTCTCTGCCTGTGTGTGTCTGTATGTCTGTCTGTCTGTGTCTCGGCTCACTCAACACAGGATCCACCGAGAAAACACAGCACAACGAGACCCACGGGACGTTCTTCCCCCACAGGTAGCACACCAAAGGCCACGGCGGCCCACCCATGCAGTGACGCGGCCTAACACAGTGCAGCCCACGCAGCACAGGGAACAACGTGCGAGGAGCAGACCACAGTACGTTACTACCAAAGACGATATAAACAACAGCACAGAGGGTTCATTACAGCTTACTTCATCATGGGAGCAATACAGAACAACAGTGATGGACTCTGTAATATAACAGTTCAGGAGATGGGAGAGGATAACAGACAAGACAAGGAGCACAGGTGGGTAGAGTGAGAACATGGAAGGTCTTGAATCAGACAGCCTCGGTTTCAGCGTCACCACGATAGCCAGGAACACATACATCTAAGTGTAATGCAAAAGGAGTTGGAACAGTAACGCCATATCATAACATCATAATCTAGGTATGTCAATAGAAAATCTGTGAACCCTTCGACTAAACGTATCAATCTTACTTCAAACGATCTTCAATCCTGCCTATTTTGAAGGCTCGAAGGAATGTCTCATCCCATATGAAATGCCGGGGAAGGGGATTGAAGTGTGACAATTGTACGTCGAGTCAATCTAAACATCCTCTGGTGAAGAGAATGGCAATATAGGAAATGTGACTTATTGAAAGCTACAGAGCTGTGCGTCACAGGTACCAGTGTGTTTGATGACGATTGCATCATTCTCCCTCAGCGTGAGAGGGATGGGACCGTGCAGGGATATTTGGATCCTAAAGCCCATTCTTCTCAGCTTGAATTGGCAGCAGTGGGACATTCAGATGTAGAGCACTGCTGTCTTCAATACCTAATTTTGAATCTGTGGCAAAGTATATCGATACAATGGTTATCAATACAAATTGGTATATAAACTGTGCTTGTACTAAAAATACACCAAATATCTTAGTTAGCTAATGCTACAAGAAAGCATACATATGAAAGTAACTGTATCGCAATATATACTCGTATCGCTAGCCATGAGAGCAGCAATAGTGGCGCGGGCGGCAGCCTTTGAGCCGCGACATGAATATCACCGAGTGGAGTGTGGATGGGCGGCAAGGCTTGAATGGATGGAGTGACTTTAGAATTGGGGCAGGAACAATGGTGGTGTGCCACTCCGTGTAGAGGAAAGTGACTTGGTGGGGCGGCATATACGAGATGGGATTATGCGGAGGAGAAGGTCGCCACTTGGCCTGATGGAAAACCTGTGTTGGCTGCAAAGGCAAGACGGTCACGGCCTTCCTCCCCTCCAGCCTGCTCCAGCCTGCGCCGCTTCTCCGACCTACACGCCAGCAGGAACCCTTATACTCAGCCTGCATCTCTGTTTACCCACTTCCCCTTGTCCTGATGAACACCTTGCACCACCACACATTTCTATACTTGCTATACAAAAATTCAAAGGAAATCTGTCATAGAGTTGCGGAAGATAAAAATCGTGAAAATAAGTAGGGGCATATTAACGACGATTACCTCCGTTTCGTTATTTATCGTGTTTATGAATATCTTTAGGAAAGCACAGCACGCTACTATAACGTCTAGGTTACTTATAGCTACATCCATCGCCACAGTATTAGCTCCAGACCGAGATATCGAATAGAGTACATGCAACACACCACTAGAGATTCATAATTGAAATAAACACAGCATGAAGCTCCATGTGACATATATATATATATATAGTTTCAGGTTTACGCCCATGGCACCAGCCGACCACTATCACCACAGCAACACACGCCACTAACATCATACTAACACACGCCACTAACACCACAGCAGCACACGCCACTAACACCACAGCAACACACGCCACTAACACCACAGCAACACACGCCAAGCGGGAAGCAACGCAAACCTTTCCATTTCAACTTGTCAGCTACGTCAGGACAATATTTTCCTTGTAAATCCTTGCCACTGTTACTGAGGAAGAGACAAGGTTAGTGTGTGTGTGTGTGTGTGTGTGTGTGTGTGTGTGTATGTGTGTGTGTGTGTGTGTGTGTGTGTGTGTGTGTGTGTGTCTGTCTGTGTCTGTGTCTGTGTCTGTGTCTGTGTGTGTGTGTGTGTGTGTGTGTGTGTGTGTGTGTGTGTGTCTGTGTGTGTCTGTGTGTGTCTGTGTGTGTCTGTGTGTGTCTGTGTGTGTCTGTGTGTGTGTGTGTGTGTGTGTGTGTGTGTGTGTGTATGTGTGTGTGAGACGTGTGTGTGTGGTGTGTGTGTGTGTGTGGTGTGTGTGTGTGTGTGTGTGTGTGGTGTGTGTGTTGTGTGTGGTGTGTGTGTCTGTGTCTGTGTCTGTGTGTGTCTGTGTCTGTGTCGTGTCTGTGTGTGTGTGTGTGTGGTGTGTGTGTGTGTGTGTGTGTGTGTGTGTGTGTGTGTGTGTGTGTGACGTGTGGTGTGTGTCGTGTGTGTGTGTGTGTAGTGTGTGTGTGTGTGTGTGTGTGTGTGTGTGGTGTGTGTGTGGTGTGTGACGTGTGTGTGTGTGTGTGTGTGTGTGTGTGTGTGTGTGTGTGTGTGTGTGTGTGTGGTGTGTGTGTGTGTGTGTGTGGTGTGTGTGTGTGTGTGTGGGGTGTGTGTGTGTGTGTGGGTGGGGTGTGTGTGTGTGTGTTGTGTTGTGTGTGTGTGTGGTGTGTGGTGTGTGTGTGTGTGTGTGTGTGTGTGTGTGTGGTGTGTGTGTGTGTGTGTGTGTGTGCCCTTGTCCTCCTCACTCAGCCAAACACAGGCGGACGTGCAAACACTCCGCCACGACAATCCCAATCCCCGGTAAACCCCTCGGGACATTGTCTATTCCTCCGGCCACTGCCTCGCCTGTCGCCGCGACTCACCCCTGCACGGAGGCGCCCGGGTGATATGTCGCTTTACAGAGGATGAGTCGCAAGGTTCAGGGATGCTTTTCTGACAGCTGTATTTGGTTTGAAGCTGAGGTGAGATGAGTAACTGACTGTGCCCGACTGTGGTATTAACCCCTTCACGCCCAGATATTTCATTTGCTATAAAAAATCGTATGTTGATAGCCATAAAATTACGAAAAGTAACTAAATATACCAAAAAAGTTCGTCGACAAAAATACTAAACAAGTCATATATATTTAATATTGCTTATATTCACAAAAAATCGTCTAATGGTAGCCAAATTACAATGGAAATTACGTTCTGGGTCTCAAAGTATTAATGGTCGGAACACTTAAATTTACAGCAAGTCGCTTATCTAACATACCAGTGTGAAGTGTTGGCTTGTTGATCTGTGTCCTAATCTAGTTTGAATCAGGACACGATTGGACATGTGGCGTCCTGTCCACCCACTTTCAGGAGGCAGATCGATACCAGAGCTGTGGTAAATGTGGCAACGTGGAGGATGTGGTGGTGGTGGTACAGTGGTGCGGAGAATGAGGTGAATAAACAACGAAAATCTCAAAGGACGCAGGAAACCAAAATTAGAACAACAGAGATCGTGGGTTCAACATTAGCATTAACTTGTCATTGACGTAGAATTATGTAAATGGGCAAAAACTCCATTGATTATATGAAAAAATAGAGAAGAAAGAAAGAAAAATAAGAGAAAAAAGAAAAGGCACACTGGAAAACAAGAAATATACAGAAGCAGGAGACAAGCGAAAGAGGAATTGACGTTTTTTTTTTTTTTTTTTTTACATCACAAAGAAGTGTGCTGTGTGACCTTAAGACCAGTAGAAAGATATCTCTCATAGAACAAATATTTGTTTAGCTCTGGTCCCATAAAAACCAAGGAGGCGGGCGCAGAAGGGGCGAGCTGAAGTCTGGGAAGGAGCTGAATTGAGAAGGGTGAAGGACTGAAGGGGAGCGTCACACCATTTCTTAATTATCAGTGTATTGTCATGATTTTTTTTATGTCAAAAGTATGCTAATGCCAAAATAATCCTAGCTCATTTTTAGATCCATAGCTCGATACATAACTGCAATTTTTTTTTTTTTTTTAAGAAATTTAACTCTTAATAACGTTCTTATCCAATGACTTGCACTGATGAAAAAATGACCAAATATGCATTACAAAATATCCAAACGATTCATCTTTTAAGAAATTTGAATTTCTTTCTTCTCAGGTGTTAAGATTTTTTTTTTTTTGAATCTCGTAAATGTATTTGCCATTATTTTCAATTATTTACCCAAATTGGAAAAAAAAAATTAAAATCAGAAAATCACATCTTCATTCTTCTTTCCAATGATATATTGTTTATTAAATTCGGTACAATAGTGGCGAAGTTATTAAAGGAAAACAAGAAAAAAAGCAAGTTTTTAATATATCGAGGTTTAAAGGCGCGCGGTTTAAAAAGCCGCGCGCCCTTTGAACCTCGAGGTTCAGTGAGTCTGAGCAGATGCTGGTTTGTTTGTTTACTCTCCCAGCCACGCTCTCTGTCACTTTTGAAGTGTTATATGACATAGCTGGTATCTGGTCCCCCCTTTTGCAAAAGGTACTAGCCACAAAAGGGTGCTAGCTGTCAGACCCGCATGGACAGTTTGCTGAGCTACAGCCAGTATTCTCTCTCTCTGAGTCACTTTATGCCTTGATGCCCTCGGCATGGTGGTGGAGAAGGTAGAGAGCGTGAGATAGATCAATCCTGTGCTGAATAAATGGTAAATGGTCTGGAGGGAACAGGAATAGTGGAAGGCTTTGAGGCGAGTAGCGACACCCGGCTTCTCCCTCTACTCCCTCACTACCGAGGCCTTGAGACGACCCTCTGTCTCACAGAGAGGGACTGAGAGGTACCAGTTTGCCTATGCCAGTGATATCATAAAAATGTTCTTTACGGATATTTTTCGAGGGGGGGGGGAGAAAATCAGCCATTACTTTCCTTTGTTCTGCTTTCTTTATAATACTTTGTCACAAGCTTGCTCAAGTGTTCAACTACGCATGATAATTTTTTCGAATATTTCGATTTTTTCGGAAATATTGGTGTGACGCTCCCCTGAAGGTAAGGAAAGCATCTAGACTGCGATGGATGACGTGGAAGAAGGAAGGAGGATGGGGAATGGGTGAATAAGGATGAGTGAGATCAGAGCGGAAGGCTGAAAGAGACAGATAATGTGGAGGAAGGATATGGAGGCAGATGTGCGAGCGAAAGGAACGAGTAGGAAGAGTAATAGGAGCGGGAATGATGAAAGAGGAAGAAAGACGAAGGAATGAGAAACACAGCGGCTGAAGAAAGGTAAAGGAGAATGGTTGAAGATGAGATATAGAGTTATATTAGAAAAGAGTGAAGTGACAATTGTGAAGAACATAAAAGAGAAGGATATGTAGCACGGACAAACTTAAAAGGTGGAGAAAGATGATGATAAAGAGGAAAGATAAAACAAAGTATAAAAGATAAAGTGGATATGGAAGTAGAGACAAGGGTAATAGGAGGAGGAGGAGAAAGAGAGTAAAAGAGGGATTAGGAGAAAATAAGATATATACAGGGGTCGAAGAGAAATAAAAAAATAAGGATCACGAGAGAGTCATACAAACTGTGTCATGAACTTAGCTAAGCAGCGAGTCACACGCCAAGATAATTTCACGAGGTCACTTTAGAGGAGTTGGATCTACATACCTTATCTAAGACAACCAGAAACATGGACGTTGGTTGGGGAGGGGACCAAAATGATTCGTTATTTATGAAGAATAATTCGATTGCATCTCCATAAACACGCGATAAAAAACAAGGAATTCTTCGTATTTCATTTGCGCCCATAATTATTTAGGGGTATAAAACCATGTAAGTCCAATTTTCTAAATTATTCACCTACTACTACAAATGTTTCGTCCACTGGTATAGATCGTTAAAATAGAGGAGGAAGGAAGGTCAAGAAGAGAAGAAGAAAGGGAGAACATGTAAATGGGATGCAGTACCAAGAATGAGATATGCGGAACGGAACCATAAAGCAGAGGAGTGGAATGGAACGAGGTGGAATGTACGACCAAGGAGTTAAAAGATGGTGGAATAAGGAACGGACCAGTAAGAAAACGATGGCACGAAGATATAAGAGAGGAGGAAGTGATGACCAGCCAAGAAGTGGAGATAGAAAAAGTAAGTAAGGAAGAAAAAAGAACAAGGGATAAAGGTTGGAAGAAGATACGGGAATTAAGAGGTGAAGGGTTGCAACGTGGTGGTGAAAATATGGCATGAAGATAGGCTAGTGGTAAAAGAGAGAGAGAGAGAGAGAGAGAGAGAGAGAGAGAGAGAGGAGGAGAGAGAGAGAGAGAGAGAGAGAGAGAGAGGAGAGAGAGAGAGAGAGAGAGAAGAGAAGGAGGGAGAGAGAGAGAGAGGAGAGAGAGAGAGAGGAGAGAGAGAGAGAGAGAGAGAGAGAGAGAGAGAGAGAGAGAGAGAGAGAGAGAGAGAGAGAGAGAGAGAGAGAGAGAGAGAGAGAGAGAATGTGGAGACGAAGATAATGCAGCCATGAGCAAGTATGTGCATGTTTGTGATAGCTGCCACCAACACGCCCAGCCCATTGGATCTTCAATATCGCTACACCTTCACAAAAATAATAAATAATAAAGAAGACGAGGAAATAAAGGGATAAATAAACATCCTCGTGGTAATATTTGTCACGGTGAAGAAGTGCAATGTTTCCCTCCCTCTACAAAAACAACAAAAGACTGTCCGTTCAAGGAATAACAAATGCAATGTTTACTAAAGTGTGAAGAAAAGTATAGTTTGTACCCAAAAACCAGAAAGCCCAGTTCTCCTTAATAATAACCAGCATTCCCGGTAACGACCAGACACGCTTGGTCTTGGCTACACTTCAACCCATTAAACCCTAAACCCCACACGAGAGATAATTGAAAAGAGTAAGGAGAGTATTTTGTCCTCCAATTAATCAGCAGTGCCTCCCAATACCGATGAATATACTCTACATCAATTACCTATACGTCTATAAATATAGTATAGAAGTCTAGCTAGACATGTACAAAATTTCAAATAACTTATTCAAATGGAACCTTACTCCAGATTAAAAACAACAGTGAATGGTAAATTGCATGGAATAAATATAGTAAAATGAAGTTGAATAATGAATCAAATAATTGAGTAAAAAGTAGATAAATGAGGTGAATTTAAGCCAAAAAGAATAAATTGTAATTCAAATGGAGTAAATAGTAATTCAAATGAAACCTAGTAAAAAAAATTGATAATAAATAATAGTCCCTTACCTGGCACAAGGACGTCACACCATCACGAGGGTTCACATCCTTCTCTCCTCTCGTTCCCGCCACGGCAGCAGGAAGAGAGAACCAAGCACAACACACAAACAAGACTAGGCTGCAGATGACACACGCACACGCACACGTACCGGGGAGCACACGTAACGCAAGGGTGCCATGGAGAACGCGAGACAATAAAGAACTTGAGATTACTGATATATAGTTCACTGACACGCGTTGGTGGTGATGTTTTGGATACGCTGAACGTGAGGCAATGATGAGGTTAAGATTACTAGCCTTTAAATCACTATAATCTTACTTACTCTCACTTACAACACTTATAGTACGCGTCGGTAATGTATTTGAAGAGGCTGCAACGCTTGTCACAGAATACTGTACCGCGATATAGGCAGTCTGCTTTTAAGGTCTCACATCTCATATTACGAAGCTTGTTGTTGATATAAGGACAGATTGAGGAAGAATAGGAAGCTATGAGAGGAATATAAGAAGTGAGTGACGTGATGTAAGGGTGGTAGGTTGGACGGCTGGCGCTCCTGTCCTTTCATGTCCACCCGGCACGTCAATCACTACCCTTATTTCAATCCTTCCCTCCGCACAGTTTCCTTATCTCTCTTACATTACCAGTTACCTGTTATGGAACCCGAAAACAAAACAAACCTAAAACTAAACTGCCTACAACGCGGTTCAGTATTTGATAACTAACCCGAGAGCCTGAGGACACGCACACGGCACGACACGAATGATCTGAGAAGTGGGAGTGACTGAGTGAGAGTGAGTGGTAGCGTCGCCGAGTGGAGACGCGGGGGATTCCACAAGGGGGGTATGTGGGGACCTAACGCTGGGGAGTTAACAAGTGCGGGGACATGGGGAACAGTGTCTGCCGGCAATAAAGTAGTGCCGAACATTTATCTATCTCCTGCCGGCTGTTATGGAATCCGAAATAGATCTAGAACCAAACTGTCTTCACCATGACTCGAGCTTATGATGTAACTAATGTGAGAAGACACATGAAGAGAGTGATGATGAGTACTGTGATTGAGCCGTGAACTGCAGTGCATAGAACGCGCCGGATGGGGGAGGGGTTATGTAACTACACGGAAGGTAGAGGGAGACATAAGCTAGGGAGGTAGGCTACAGGGGAACCAAGGCTGGGGAGGATACAGGGGGAACAGACGATGGGGAAGGTACTACAAGGGAAACGGTTACACGACCTTTCGAGCGAATGACTTTTCGAGCGAAAGACGATTCGAGCGAAAGACGATTCGAGCGAATGACTTTTCGAGCGGAGGACCATTCGAGTAAATGGCTATTCGAGCGTAGGATATGCTACTATACACGCATGGTATTAAACAATAAGGACTAAGAAATTGCTTGTTATTATATTTTAAGAGATTTTGTGTCAGATGTCTGGTTTAGAAATTGATTTTTAGTTGAAATCCGATCCCACCACAACACCGCCGACTGCCGCGCCATGGCAGTCGGCGGTGTTGTGGTGGGATCAACCACTACAGGAAAGTTTTGTTTTATCGCTTCTGCTTTATCTCGATTACTACCATATGGACTAAACTTATGTCATATGCGTCTTCTACTAACCTTCAAACCTCATGGCAAGCTGTTACTTTGGTCAAAATCACGGACAAAATGATCTAATAAGAATAAATAAGGTGCTGCTCCCCCGTCGCCATCAGCACATTTCTAGACCGCGGGACGGACGCCTCTCCCAGTCCCATCCCTCCCTCACGGACAGCAGCAGCAGAGTAGGTTGGGTTTAGTTTGGCTTTATTTTAAACTAAACCTAACCTTAACCTAACCTAGCCTGATTGCTGTCCGTGAGGGAGGGCGCTTGGCCCGCGGTCTCTGACTGTGCTGGTGGCGACGGCGGAGTTGCACCTATTATTCAAAATAAATAAACCTTAAAATTGTTTCCCAAATGTTTGCTAACAGTTTGGAAACAATGTTTCCAAACAAAGCTACCTAGTGTGGACGGGACAGAGGAAGGTGGGTGGGGTTAGAGTACCTTTAAAGCCTCTTATACAGAGACCTTAGGTGGGCCGCCGGGCGCGGCGGGCGGGGCCGGGGTGCCGCCAGGACATTCCATTCCGTAGATAACACTATAGTCGCCAGAGCAACTTTTTTTTTTCGATGTACAGATGTTTGGTGGAGTTAATACTTACATTTCTACATCCATAATTTCAGGAAAGTTAGAACGGGCTATCTGGAGAGTCTGTGTCATTTTGTGTCTTCATATGTGTCATATTATGGCTATAAATGAACAAATTACAAAAATATCACCAGAGTGGCGACCAATAATAAGGTCGCCAATTAGTGTTTATGTTATGAGTGTCCTCCCGCTGTCGTCGTCGCGCGAAAAAAAAAAACAAGTAGGGAAATTTGAAACCGTATATACTTGCAGATGCAAAGCATAAAACAACGCTGAAACAGGGTAGATTATACGGTCATGATATAAACTACTGTGTTTCATCTTCAGTGGCACAGGCACAGCAGTAGTGATGCTATCATTCCTAATATCTGGCGCCTGGCGACATTATTGCAGCTGGCGACTAAAGTGTTATCTACGGTAGAGGGTACCAGTGAGGTCACGTCAGGTAATGCACACACACACACACACGCACAGGGTACCTGACCTGACCTCACTCCCCTCTGCCTGGATTGTCCTGCCGGTAGTATTTATAGAAACAGGGCGCCTAGCTGCTACGCCTTTGTGTGTGTGTGTGTGTGAACGTTGATGAAAAAAAAAAGTGAGTGCATTATAACGTCTATTATAACGTAAAAATCTACCGTTATTTCAGCCAGACACGGTTAAGATAGGTTAAATGATACTAGGTTAGGTTAGGTTAGAGGTGGGTTTGGTTTAGTAACATGATATCAAGAACAAAAAGAAATTCTCGATACTACGGTAGTGAGAAGCGGAGCAAGGTTTGCGGGGCAGGGATCCCCCCCACACCCTGTAAACAAAAATATATTTCCGACAAAAACAAGTGCCAGATTCATTCCATACACATCAAAACTATTCAGGAAAACTAAGTTTGGTCCTCCGCTCGAAAAAGTATTCGCTCGAATCGTCCTCCGCTCGAAAAAGTATTCGCTCGAATCGTCCTCCGCTCGAAAAAGTATTCGCTCGAATCGTCCTACGCTCGAAAAAATATTCGCTCGAATCGTCCTACGCTCGAAAAGGTATTCGCTCGAATCGTCCAGACACCAGGGAAACAGAGGCTGGGGGGTACAGGGGGGGAACCGAACTGGGGAAGTACAGGAGGAACCAAGGCTGGGAGGTACAAGGGGGACTGAGACTGGGAGGTACAGAGGGAACAGGCGCTGGGGGGGACAGGATGGAGTGAGGCGGGGAGGGTACAGGGGGAACCGAGGAAGGAGGGTACTGGGGGGAGAGTCGAGGTAGGGAAGGAGACAGGGGGAACAGAAGCTGGGGAGGTATAGGGGGGCTCGACGCTGGCTGGAGGGGTACATGGGGGATTGAAGCTTCCATAAGTGAAGTAGTGCTGAATATATTTCTATCAGCGGGTTCTCTCGCCACCTTAAGGCCTGGTTCCCACCTTTCCGCTTGTACGGCCGCCGTACAACAACAAAGACGTCACAATGACGTCACAACAAAGTCTACCGCACCGCCGTACCGCTGTACGGCCGCCGTACAAAGTTAAATTCAAGTCATGTCTCCCGCTCGGCGGTGTCCGCTCGAGCGGAGTTGCCAACTGTGCCCAGTTGCCACAAATACCACTCAAGCGGTGATGATGGTGACGTCATTGTTGTTGTATGGCGGCCGTACAACAACAAAGACGTCACAATGACGTCACAACAAAGTCTACCGCACCGCCGTACCGCTGTACGGCCGCCGTACAAAGTTAAATTAAAGTCATCTCTCCCGCTCGGCGGTGTCCGCTCGAGCGGAGTCTGCCAACTGTGCCCAGTTACCACAAATACCACTCAAGCGGTGATGATAGTGACGTCATTGTTGTTGTATGGCGGCCGTACAAGCGGGAAGGTGGGAACCGGGCTTTAGCCTCACTACGGCAGCACGAGAGAGTGGCAGCCGGTAGCATATCAGTGTTTCATGTAACCTATATTTGTTGCATTAAGCAATTTCCACATATAAACAAAATAGACTCCTGTGGAAATTTGGCACGTGGGGATTCGTCCCCACTACATCCGCCTAGGCTTGGCGGCATTTTTCGGCATTTTTTTTTTACGACGTTTTAAGAAGCTCTAATGCTCCTATACCTCTGATGAAACAGGCATTTGTATATATGAAAAACACTGTAAACGCATGAAAAAAAGGTAAAACGATAAGAGGTTTCTCTCCCCCTCTCTCTCCCTCTCTCACACACACATTCATTTCGGTATTTTTAGGCACCGACAAAGATACACATTGCTCCGTCACGACACAAGTATGCACTATGCACAGAAAACTTTAAACCAGCAAACAAAGCACAAACGGCAACAAAGCAACGCGTTCTCCCCTCCCCTCACTGAGTCAACACAGCGTCCCTTCCCTACACGAAAAGAAACACGAAGGAAAAGACAACATTACACAGAGCAGCACCAAGAAGCTTCAGGGTAAAGTGAAGCAACATAATCATCGTACCCAGGATATTTCACTCGTACTGCCCAAAACCCACCACAAATATATCAGAGCTTCGAGTAACCCACCACAAACCGGTATCCGGTAAATTTCTCGAAATCAATTGCTAGAAAGTAAATTGCTCGAAATCAATTGCTCGAAAAATAATTTCTCGAACTATCAATTGCTCGAAAGGCAGATTGCTCGAAAATAGTGGTTTAAAGAAGAATATTCAAAACTGAGATTAAAAAACACAACTTTATTATTATTAAATGAACAGATACAATTAAGAAAGTGTACATTTCTATTATAAAACAGTTCTTAAATATTCTTCTACATTGTTTGTTTCGTCATAGTTTAAAATAAGAACGGGTACATTTATTATTTTTGTTGTTCATACTTAAAAAAAAAAAAAAAAAAAATGCATTATTGTTAATATTTACTCTATTAGTATGAAATATTGTATGCAACACTTAAATATTCTTCTACATTGCTTGTTTCGTCATAGTTTGATAAAATATTCTTTAATCGCATTGCACAGTCACGGTACTTTTTTCTGCCCCCAGCTGTACTCACTCCTCCCACATGCTCTATTCGCAATTCTTGTAAACTTTGTTCTCTCTTTAGTCCATCTATAAACTTCCAAATAGACGGATGATGAGCACTTATTTGATGTGCAAAACTGTTGTGCCACCCTTCAATTGCATTGTTTGTTTTCGCCATTCCTTCTAAAACATAATCGAAACTGTTCCACATTTAATGTTTAAACAAAGGAGCACGTCTACGGCTGCGTCTATACGGCCGCCCAATCCACGTGTCTTCAAAATAATCCACTACTCCTTGAAGTTCATCTGGAAAAATTTCATTTTCAACTAGAAATTCAAATGTTTCCACAACATTGGGTACAGGTATAAATGCCAACGCAGATAAGAGACTAACTTTAAAAGCAAATTCAGCATTGGTGTCGTACATTACCTTAAGGCCACTTGCTTGAATTTTTCGATAAAGGCTTTGACTGAAATGAAAAAAACCCCATTACATTTAGACATTGGAAATTCTTGTTCTATGGCCTTAACCATGGCAAGTTCAAAATCAATCATTATTGTCAATGGCTGGAATATAGGGATTTTTTCTTTAAGAACCTTCAGCAACCTAGGTTTCTTCGGTTTTGTTAGGTAACAGTGCATATACGAGGGGTGTAATATTACCTGACTTCACACCATGTATTGTATACAGTTGACCAAAAATCAAAGGCACAGTTTTAAAAGTTCCATCAGCGTACCAGTGCTCAGAACGTGCTAAGATATCGAGATTGCTTTGGGTTGCAAAAACTCATATACGACCATTTGTGGGACCAGAGTCATAAATAAGGAATAAATCTCCTCTGATGGTTTTGGTAAACTCTTCTGGGATGTTAAGATAGAGGTAGCTATTAGGCAAAGCAGGTCCAGTGTTTTTCCTTGCGCGTATATTACGTATGGTTCTTTTCATAATTGATACTGAAGGTAGCTTCACCGCTGCAGCACCACTTACTTCCATTGAAGCACATGATACGATACAATATAATGTGGTGTATCTTTACTAATTTTTGCATGTTCTATCACTTTCTCCATGGCTTTAGCCGCATCAATTTCAGCAGCGTCTCCTGCATGGCTGTGATTCCCACTTCGTTTCTGGATACTATCATTGACAGTGATAACACGTGCTGAACATTTTTTTTTTTTGCACATTTCACATTTCTAGTAAATCTTATAGTTCAGTTTTGTCCTTAATATATAGATATCCATCCAAACATAATTTCTTCTTTCCTTTTTCGCTCTCAACAAAAGTTATATCCATCTCTAAGGTTAGAGATTTCAAAAATTACTGAAATAGAAATAGAAAACAAATATAAGAAAAAAATGAGTATTTAACGATCAGGAAAATGATCATTAGTATTGTAGGTTAATGGTTGGTTGATGGAAAAAAATTAAGTTATTTTGGTGTTATATTAATGTTAAATCCAGAAAAAGTACAATATCAACAATAGACAATCCAGTGAACGAGTATTAACAATTAAGGGAAGACTGTAAGGCAACTCTAATGACAATGAATACGGTTGCTATGGGAAGAAAGGGAGAACCACACGTACAGAGAGTAGCCCTGCCACCGTGTGGTAAGTCAGCCCAGAGAGAAAGTTCTAGAAGACTGACTGCTAAGGTGAGTGTTGTGGCTCCTTATATAACTTGCTACGTTGACGTGTCGTTAGACGGCGCAGGCGCAGTGCTCAGCTGACGTGGTGCTTCGAGCTTCGAACTTCGAGCTACAGTATTCAACCGTTAAATAATTGATTTCGAGCAATTTACTTGCGAGCATTTGATAGTTCGAGAAATTATTTTTCGAGCAATTGATTTCGAGCAATTTACTTTCGAGCAATTGCTTTCGAGAAATTTACCTAGATTCCCACAAACCCACTCTAGCCATATATAACCGATTACAAACCCACTTCAACTCTGAATTACTAGCCACAAGCCCATCTTAGCCATACGAATGTAGGAAAAAATGACAAGTAAAAATGGCACAGGAATTAATGGCACAGGAGAAAATGGCACATGAATTAATGGCAGAGAAAAAAATGGCACATGAATTAATGGCACAGCAAATAATGGCACAGGAGAAAATGTCGCAGGAGAAAATGGCACATAAAAAATGGCATATTCTTCAGGCTAGGAATAAATGGCACATTTTGAGAATATATTCGAATATGTAAAGTATTTATATATTCGTATTTGTTTACCTATCTATATAAATACTTTTATGGGCCATTTTTTCCTATTCCAAATTTTGTGACATTTTTTTCTGTGCCGATTTTTCCTGTGTCATTTCTTCTAGTGACGTTTTTACCGAGTACACCTAACCATACATGACCAGAAACAAACCCATCGTATAGCCACACATAGGCTAATCGATCAAAAACCAGCCCTGTAGCAGCCCCCCCCCCGAACCACAACACTGAAGCAATGCACCACAAACCCACCTTCCCCCTGAAATACTCCCCAGCCAGGCCATTTTCGCTTCTATGAAAAGGGCTGAAAAATGAAAATTCCCACAGAAAAAGTGGACTGTCACTCAGGGAGCCGCGCCGCCCTGATCCCACGAACTGTTCTATTCTGTGCTCGACCCGCGGACTCGGGCACGGCATGTTTTCGAAATGAGCTCGACGAATTTCTTTTATTCTGATTATAAATTATAAAATATGATTATTGGAGGTTAAGTTAGGATTGTGTTGAGTGTCTGTCTGTCTGTCTGTCTGTCTGTCCGCGATAGGTGCCACCCCCTGTGGCGGAATCCCATCATATGTCACAGATTTGGAATCAGGTTGACCAGTTTTAAGCCCACTTATAGGATGATCCGATCATTTTTTTTTTTTTTTTTTAGCAGCCTATTAGCGAGAACTGAAGAAAAAAAAGTGGGTTGCGAGAATTGAGGAAACCTTGATGTAGGGTGATGGGTAATGGGTGAGTGAATGGGTGGGGTGATGGGTAATGGGTGTGGGGTGATGGGTGAGTGAATGGGTGGGGGGTGATGGGTGAGGGAATAGGGGGGGGGTGATGGGTAATGGGTGAGTGAATGGGTGTGTGGTGATGGGTAATGGGTGAGTGACTGGGTGGGGGTGATGGGTGATGGGTAATGGGTGAGTGAATGGGTAGGGGGAATACATACATTTCAGGAAAGTTAGAAGGGGCTATCTGGAGAAGTTAGAAGGGGCTATCTGGAGAGTCTGTGTTTGGTGGGCCGAAGGCCCACCAATAGCCCTCCGCAGGAGTTAGCCAAAAAGTCCGCCCGGAGGGCGGCTTTGCTCTCAGGAAAGTTAGAAGGGGCTATGATGTGAATGGTTTGGCGTTAATACATACATTTCTACATCCATGATTTCAGGAAAGTTAGAAGGGGCTATCTGGAGAGTCTGTGTTTGGTGGGCCGAAGGCCCACCAATAGCCCTCCGCAGGAGCTAGCCAAAAAGGCCGCCCGGAGGGCGGCTTTGCGGCTAGTGATAAAATAAAGGAAGCATTGCGTACCAGTGACTGATGAACAATGAACAATGAATAATATTGCTTCCCGCACAGTTGAGAGCAAAAATGTGTCATTCTCCCTTTGGTTAAAATATTGTGAGTCAAAGATTTTAGCAAGATGTTTTCATCCGCCTGAGGAGTGTTGTGTGACGCTT
>JACEEZ010002544.1:21930-76930 GCA_016584305.1 Chionoecetes opilio | reverse complement strand
TGGCATCTGGTGTCTCTTCTGCCGTAAAACTTCCTTCACTCACAGATATGAATGCAAATGCCCCACACTATGCTTATATAGTGCTGTATTGCTAGGTTACAAGAAACGCATAATACGTCTATTTAGTTAATATTATACGTGACGTGTTGTCTGTTATTGCGAAATACACATACTTTGGCACTTGAGTGTTGTAGATATAATTGTTTTTGCTGTTATGTAATCCAGATGGTGATAGAGCAGATATTGTTTTGTTATTTTTGTGTATTTTGTTTATTATGGTGGTAGAGAACCCCCAAAAAAGTACAAAAATACACGCACAAAATTCTATTACTAGAGCATAATTACTCTAAATACCAATGACTCCAGCCAACCAGAGTTACCAGACACGGTTATCACATTTACCTCGCTTCATACCACGGCTGTTACCATCAAGGATACGCGTGGGGGATTAAATGGATTCCTCCCAATGCTAACAGTGCCCAGAGGATTCAAATTACCCAGTCAGGAAGGAAGCACCTCACCTAACCTAGCCTCACCTAACCTATTATAGTCAGGAAGGAGGCCTCATGGGTGTATGCAATTATAGGGACTCGTTATATAGGGACTCGTACTTGCATGACTTATATTTAATACTGCAATATACGGACACGTACTTGCATGACTTATATTTAATACTGCAATATACGGACTCGTACTTGCATGACTTATATTTAATACTGCAATATACGGACTCGTACTTGCATGATTTATATTTAATACTGCAATATACGGACTAGTACTTGCATGACTTATATTTAATACTGCAATATAGGGACACGTACTTGCATGACTTATATTTAATACTGCAATATACGGACTCGTACTTGCATGACTTATATTTAATACTGCAATATACGGACTCGTACTTGCATGACTTATATTTAATACTGCAATATACGGACTCGTACTTGCATGACTTAATAATGCAGAAAATGTATACTCGTTAGGCATTTACACGTGGTAAATGCCTAACGAGTATACATTTTCTGCATTATTAAGTCATGCAAGTACGAGTCCCTATGCAATATCCCCAAGGTTCCCGCGTGGGCGTTCTACACAATCCGGGTAAGTCTGATTGCCCTTGCCACCACGTGTCCCCAAGGTCGTGTTCGTGTTCGGTGAAAGCCACAATTCACTCAACGAAATCCCCAATAGAATGCAGGAGCCAAGTAAGTGTTGCAGAGTGTGACGTTGGTCCTGGTGGTCACAGAAAGAGAAACATTGAACTGTCCACTATAACCAGAGAGAGAGAGAGAGAGAGAGAGAGGAGAGAGAGGAGAGAGAGAGAGAGAGAGAGAGAGGAGAGAGAGAGAGAGAGAGAGAGAGAGAGAGAGAGAGAGAGAGAGAGAGAGAGAGAGAGAGAGAGAGAGAGAGAGAGAGAGAGAGAGAGAGAGAGAGAGAGAGAGAGAGAGAGGAGAGAAGAGAGAGAGAGAGAGAGAGAGAGAGAGAGAGAGAGAGAGAGAGAGAGAGAGAGAGAGAGAGAGAGGAGAGAGAGAAGAGAGAGAGGAAGAGAGGAGAGGAGAGAGAAGAGAGAGAGAGAGGAGAGAGGAGAGAGAGGAGAGAGAGAAGGCTAGAGACGTGAGACAGACAGACGACAGACAGACGACAGACGACCAGAGACAGACAAGAGACGACAGAGAGACAGACAAGAGACGACAGAGAGACAGACAGAGAGAGACAGAGACAGACAAGAGACAGACAGAGACACTCTAAATAATGTGGCAAGGTTAAAAGAGGAAATACACTGGGATTTGAGCGATCGATAGAGAGAGAGGAGAGAAGAGGAGATAGAGAATGAGAGAGGAGAGAGAGAGAGGAGAGAGAGAGAGAGATAGAGGAGAAGGAGAGAGAGAGAGAGAAGAGAGAGAGAGAGGAAAGAGAGAGAGAGAGAGAGAGAGGAGAGAGAGAGAGAGAGAAGAGAGAGAGAGAGAGAGAGTAGAGAAGAGAGAGAGAGAAGAAGAGAGAGAAGAGAGAGAAGAGAGAGAGAGAGGAGGGGAGGGAGAGAGGAGAAGGAAAAGAGGAGTGAGAGAGGAGAGAGAGAGAGAGAGAGGGGAGAGAGAGGAGAGTGAGGAGATAGAGATTGAGAGGAGAGGAGAGAAGAGAGGAGGAGAGGGAGAGAGAAGAGAGATGAGATGAGTAGATGATGGTTAAGTGAGATGGAGGGAGGAATGAGAGAGATGAGAGGAGAGAGAGAGAGGAGGATGGGTATAGAGAGTGAGATGCAATGATAGTTTTCACTAAAAATTTTTGTATGTTAGAGTTATATTACGGACTGTTTTGTCTTCTAAAGGAGAGTTCAATCACACTTCATTAAGACTAGTTTCGGTACGGTTGAAGGGTTTGGTTGGAAGGTGGGGCAGAGGGGTGGTAAGGGGCAAGGAAGGAGATAGAGAAGTCCGGTGGCGTGAGAGAGTAAACGAAGATAAGTTAAGAGATTAAACAAAACGTGGATTAGATAGTTAACAGGTTACCGGAAGAGGACATAACTGAATAGAAGGTAAATGAATAACCCACGTAAAGGACATAGAGATAGAAAGGTAAACATATGATCTCAATAGGGGAAGGAATAAAACCATTAAATAGGTGAATTAAATGGAATACTTTTATTAATACCCGTGTGTCGATGTGCTATTCTGCCAGAGTTTTTAGAAGCAAATATCAATAGGAACGAGTATAGAAAGGATAAACGTGCAGATGAGCTGGACAAAATATGGCAGGACTAACAACTAAAACCTATCTTCTATCTTACGTGATATCTTATACTAATAAAAGCGAAAGTTGTGTTGTGTGTGTCCGCGATAGTGCCGCCGCCCTCCCTCCCCATCCCATCCTAGCGACAGTTTTTTGCCACTCGACTCGGTGCCATCTCTACTTCCTTTGCCCATCGCTTCTCACTCTTCTCTTTTTTACAGCTCTACTATGCGATGTGAAACATTTGCTTCTGAGATTTACGATACTCTTTTTGTGTTTTGGTTTTGGCGCTTTGTAAGGAGATTTATGATGGGGTGGTGGGTGAGTGAGGAAAGTGGGAGTATGGGTATGGTTGATGAATGGGTGTGGGTGATGGGTATTGATGTGGGGGGGGTGTGGTATGGGTGAGGTGGGGGGTGATGGTAGCTTATACATTTTCTTATGTTTCAGGAAGTCGGGGTATCTGGATCGTGTTCGGGGCTTAGGCACAACAACTTCAAGCTGATGTTTGGTTAGGGCTATCGCCCACGTGGTGGCCATTCCCACCAAACCTCCCAGGAAGCATGGGAGGGCCTTCGGCAAAAACATTCGGTTTAAATTTTATAAAATCCCCCCCCATTTTAAAAACTTTTCCCAAGAAAAACCTTTCCAAGGTTTGGTCCCCGCTGGCCTTCCAAAGGTTTTCCCCTCCGGGGCACTCCATCCCTCCTCCCCTCAACCCCCCACTTCCCCCCCCTTTTTTTCCCCTTTCTTTTTTCCTTTCCCCCCTCCTTCCCCTTTTCTTCTCTCCCCTTCCTCCCCCCCTCAACTCTCTCTCTCTTCACTCTCTCTCTCTCCTTCTCTTTCTCTTCTCTTTCTTTTTCCCTTCCCCTTTCTCTCTCCCTCTCCTCTCTCCTCTCTCTCTCTCCTCTCTCTCTCTCTCTCTCTCTCTCTCTCTCTCGTCTCTCTCTCTCTCTCTCTCTCTCCTTCTCCACACACACACACACCACCCGGGGTACCCCCGTAGTGTAGTGGTTAGCACGCTCGGTTCACAACCGGAAGTCCCGGGTTCGATCCCCGGGGAAGCGGAAAATGGCGGGTTTCCCTTTAAAAACCCGAGCCCCTGTCCCCCGCAGTGAAGGGGTTACCGGATGTTAGCCGGGGTTTGTGACCCGCCTCCCTGGGTGAGGGTTTTTCGGCCAACACTAAGGATAAATGAAAAAAGGTAGATATGAAGGGCCATACGATCCTAGCTCAGGCTCTGTAAAATATAACTAATAATAAACTAGTTTGAATACACCACACCAGTAAACATGCGATTATATTTTTTTATTCTCTCAAATGAAAACGAAAGCTATGCATCTGAAGTGACTCTGAAAGGGTTGTTTTTTCTCCTTGCCAATGACTGCGAGGAGCCTCACGTTTAAAAAAAACACCAACTCGCTTGGTGAAAAATCTGCGTAGTGAAAACACATGCAAAGTAAACGCATCTCCTCATTATTTACTGCTTCACAATTTTTCAGCTATACAGGGGGAGTGTATCATACTTATGCGCATGAAATCAAAGAAAAACGAGAAAAAATGTCATCCTGTGTCCTCAATCTTTCCCTTATTTTGACAGGAAACCCTAAATTACTTCCGCCCACCGTCACCGCACCACGCACCAATAGGCCCCGGTTCTTCTTTTGACCTTCGACCCCCTTCGGCCCAACAAAGCCCCCGGGCTTTTCGAGGTAAAAAATAAAATAATAAAGTTCAAAATCCAATGAAATAATAGATGTTTCATGATCTCGCCCGTTTTCCCGCCATCTGCTGCTACCCTCAAAACCCCTCATGAGATTTGCCTTTAAATGTTTTGGGGGTGTGTGTTCAAGTTCAAGTTCGTTCAACTTTTTTTTGCCATAAGATAAAACAAAAATTAAAACCTCATTAACCTTTCGTGGAAAGCCTGCTTTAAAAACTCCCCTTTTTGAAGACCCCGTTTTAAGGGGGGGTAAAATTTTTTTCCCATTCCAAGCGAAGACTATTTTATCATCCCCGGGGTAATTTTTATTTCAAAACTCTGTAAAAACCTTACTTAATACTAAAGTTACTATCTATATTTAAAAACACACCGTACTCCTAAAAACATATTTTTTTGGGTTCTATATAAATCCATAAAAATTGCCAAACATATAAGAGCAACTAATAAAATTTATTTCCTAATAAATAAAAAACCACAAAACACCCCACACAAACCCCCACCCCCAACCCCCAAAACACACACACACACCACACACACACATGCTACTGACGGGAAAAAAAGTCAAAAAACATTCTTATTAAACCCAGATCTTTTTTCTTCCCCTATACTGCGAATGCATTTAATTTATCTTTTCTTTAAAATTTTTCCAACGTTTTCCGTGTCGATAAAGTTTTTAGGGGTTATCTTCATAACTATTTAAATTTTTCGTGCGTGTGTGTGTGTGTGTGTGTTGTGTGTGTTTTGTGTGGTGTGTGTGTGTGTTGTGTGTGTGTGTGTGTGTGTGTGTGTGTGTGTGTGTGTGTGTGTGGTGTGTGTGTGTGTGTGTGTGTGTTGTGTGTGTGTGTGTGTGTGTGTGTGTGTGTGTGTGTGTGTGGTGTGTGTGTGTGTGTGTGTGGTGTGTGTGTGTGTGTGTGTGTGTGTGGTGTGTGTTGTTGTGTGTGTGTGTATTCATCTAGTTGTAGTTGTATTTTTACAGGGCCAGAGCAACGCTCGTATGGCCCGTCTCCATATCAACATTTATTTTATCATTCATCCTCAGTGTTTAGTGTTGGCCGAAACCACCACCCCGGGAGGCGGGTCACAAACCCCGGCTAACACCCGGTACCCATTCACTGCTGGGTGGAGAGGGGCTCGGGTTTTAAGAAGACCGCCCGTCTGTCTTCGCTCCGCCCGGGGATCGAATCCGGGACTTCTCGGTTGTGAGCAAAGCGTGCTAACCCTTACACTATGGAGTTCCCTGTGTGTGTGTGTGTGTCTGTGTGCGCGCGCGCGCGCGTGTGTGTGTGTGTGGGGGGGGGGGCTTAGTAGAATGCAAAATACTGGAATTCATATGTGATATCTCGTCTCTAAATCTGTATTTTTTATATATAGTTTGAAACGCTTCTACCACATCATAGACTTGTACATATCACCTCGTTCTCCAAACTATCCTAAATATCAGTGCATTTTTCCTTCTCTTTTACTAATATAATATTATTCTCTGTGGTAACAACCTTTTTGCGAAGATTCATGCGAGACGTCTGTAATACCAAGCACCTTGAGGTTCATCAGACCAGAACATCAAGCGGGTAACTAACACGAGCAAACACATCTTCCTTCCCTTGCGAATCCATTTGTTTCCCTCCTGACCTCGTGTTACTTTGCCCTCTTTCCCTTTCTTGCCATCTCCCACGGTCCCATACAAGTGAAACGGATCAGTACATTGATTATATAGGTAACTAATTAAATGAAAATCCAACATTATTAGAGAGAAGAGGCATCACACGTCGTCTCTCTCTCTCTCTCTCTCTCTCTCTCTCTCTCTCTCTCTCTTTTCTCTCTCTCCTCCTCCCCTCTCTCTCTCTCTCTCTCCTTTTCTCTCTCCTCTCTCTCTCTCTCTCTCTCTCTCTCCCCCCCCCCCTTGTTACCTCCGCCAACGAAGTTGGAGGGGATATGTTTTCACCCCGATCTGTCTGTCTGTCTGTCTGTCTGTCTGTTTGTTAGTGTACAGGATTTCTCGAAAAGTTACGAATAGATTTGGACCAAACTCGGTATACCAAGTCTATTTGGTATAAGGAAGAACTGATCTAATTTTGGATGAAATCTATTGACAACTGTTGCCATGGCAACCAATTGATGAAATATTCGGCCGGAGGTATGCGCTCATACTGAGTGCATATATAATATATAATATATATTTTATATATATATATATATATAAATATATATATATATATATACTATATATATATATATATATATATATATATATATATATATATATATATATATATATATATTATATATATATATATATATATATTACGTATATATATGTATACGTATATTTGATGAAATATTCGGGCGGAGGTATGCGCTCTACTGAGTGCCCCCCCTAGTATTTGGCTCTGTTATTAGGTCCGTTTCTGCCCTGTTTCTCCTCTCTTCCACTTCCTCTAGTTCCCCTCTTATTTCCTCCTTCTCTCTTCCTGTTATTCGTCCGCGCCCTTCTTCCTCCTTCCCTCCGCTCTGCTTTCCTCTATTTTTCTCTCTCTCATCTCCGAGTCCCACGAATTCCTCAATAATACTAAACCCACTTTTGTTTTATTCACATATCTTTGTATTTCAGTTACATAATTGTTTTGTTACGTGTATGTATAGGTTATTAGTTCATAAGACGATACCACTTTATTTGCGATCGATTACCTATTACCTGGAAGAGGATTTCTGTGATTGGTTTTGGGGATAATTTGTGTGAAGGCGATTGGCTGCACGAGGGAAAGGAGGTTGCAATGAGTGCACGATTTCTAAGGCATATTATGGACTGGAGGAAAGTGGGAGGGATGTCCTTGCAGAGTTTCCCAGAATTTAACATAGTTACGAGCAGGCAAACTCTCTCTCTCTCTCTCTCTCTCTCTCTCTCTCTCTCTCTCTCTCTCTCTCTCTCTCTCTCTCTCTCTCTCTCTCTCTCTCTCTCTCTCTCTCTCTCTCTCTCTCTCTCTCTCTCTCTCTCTCTCTCTCTCTCTCTCTCTCTCTCTCTCTCTCTCTCTCTCTCTCTCTCTCTCCACTGAAGTGATGAACAAATTATAACACATTAATTACAAAGACAAATAACACTAAATAGATGTATTCAGAATATGAGATATAATATATTGCTTCGAAGAGAAATTAACTTGCGAGAAGTGACAGTATAATCTCGTGACTCAGAGAAGGAGACAAATAAAGGAGAACGAGGAAGGTATTAATGACACATCTACAACTCACGGCCGAAGGAGCACTGTACACATGCTATCCCATCTAAGCCCTGCCATGAATAGAGTGCAGCGAGGAAAGACTGGTGTTGTGTCATTAACGTCTAGACATAAGTACCACCTAGGACTGACGAACAGCGTTTATGTGGACGTGGAGTATGCACACATGTCCCAAAAATTAATATATGCAACATTACTACTATATTTTACATACAACTTTTTATACTACTATTATATTACTGCAATATTACTATTGTAATCATTGTTTTAGCTTCCGGACAGCACAGTGGAGGGAAAGGAGTGCGTGAAAAATGCATCACCGTATGAAATTGATTTATGATATTCAGGCGCTATGATACTTCTCTGTCATAACTATGATACACGCTTTGGTAATACTGCTCCAGAAGTGTATATATACATTTATCATTGAAACATTACATACATATACAGGTGGGTAATTGATGTTACAAATTTATCCCTGGTGCTGATAAATCGAAAGTCTCGTCGTGAAGTGTATAATTCTTGATGTAATAAACACTCAGACATATCAGGCAAGAAATATATTAATGTAAAGTGTGTGTGTGTGTGTGTGTGTGTGTGTGTGTGTGTGTGTGTGTGTGTGTGTGTGTGTTGCGTCACAGCCTGATGAAGAGATTGTCCTGCTCCGCCTACTTGAAAAAATAATCGTGAAAACAAAGGACTTGTATGAAGACGAAAAAAGACTCGCTTTCTGCTCCTAAGACAAAAGAAATATTTTTGTTCGCGTTCCGTGTGTGTGTGTGTGTGTGTGTGTGTGTGTGTGTGTGTGTGTGTGTGTGTGTGTGTGTGTGTGTGTGTGTGTGTGTGTGTGTGTGTGTTGTGTGTGTGTGTGTGTGTGTGTGTTTATGTGTGTGTGTGTATGTGTGTGTGTGTGTGTGTGTGGTGTGTGTGTGTGTGTGTGTGTGTGTGTGTGTGTGTGTGTGTGTGTGTGTGTGTGTGTGTGTGTGTGTGTGTGTGTGTGTGTGTGTGTACAAAATGTGGTAAAGAAGGCACGAAGCCAGGCTGGCTGGATCCTTCGCACTTTCCGGACACGTGAAAGGCTTCCTATGCTGACATTATACAAGTCACTCGTGATACCGTTGTTGGAGTATTTTTGTCAGCTGTGGAGTCCATGGCGAGCAGGAGAGAAGCAGTCACTTGAAGCAGTACAACGATCTTTCACCGATAGAATATTTGACGTCCGACATTTGGACTACTGGGAAAGGTTACGTGAACTCGACCTTTACTCACTAGAAAGGCGTAGAGAAAGGTACGCTATATTATACATCTACAAAATATTAACCGGAAAATCTGTAAATAACTTGAATGTACGGTCTAGCAGCCACCAACGACGGGATCGGCTCTGCCATATTGAAAGGATATACCCCAGAGCAAGTACAAGAGTCAAGACGCTCAAAGAAAACGCTTTCGCTATAAGAGGGCCACACCTCTTCAATGCACTGCCCAGACACCTGCGTGACTCAACGGAACATAACCTTGAACGTTTCAAGAACCACCTAGACAATTTCCTACGGACAATACCCGATCAACCCAAGCTGCCTCATTACCACCTCTGCGCTGCCAGCAACAGCATCATAGACCAGATGGCGAAGAGACGAGCAGACGGGTTATACTAGTGGCGGCGCATCAGCGTGGCCACGGGCAGCAACTGTTGCCTGAAACTACTCACCACAGGAACCACAGGTGTGTGTGTGTGTGTGTGTGTGTGTGTGTTCTTACCTCGCAGGCCTGGTGGTGTTTCCTCCACCCTTCTCTCCCCACACACATTTTATTTTATTTTTGTGATTTACTCCGCCCTGTTCCTGTTCCTCCTGTGATGACTATTGCTAATGTTTCAGTCCTCTCTTATAACAACTTGCCCCCCCCCTCTCTCTCTCTCTCTCTCTCTCTCTCTCTCTCTCTCTCTCTCTCTCTCTCCTCTCTCTCTCCTCTCTCCTCTCTCTCTCTCTCTCTCTCTCTCTCTCTCTCTCTCTCTCTCTCTCTCCTCTCTCTCTCTCTCTCTCTCTCTCTCTCTCTCTCTCTCTCTCTGCTCTCTTCTCTCTGGATAACAATTAAACGTATTCCATAATTAGGGCCTTGGTAGCACGCGAGAAGTTAGTTAGGAAAAAAATAGAGTTGACCCCTTCCCGAAATACATCCTCCCCCTCCCTCCTTCCACCTCTCACCTGCCTGTCCCTCCTTCCTATCCTCTAACCTCCCTTCTGCCTTCCTACAGCCATGCCCTTCCCTCCCTGCAGGCCTTCATCGACCCTTGCAGTGCATAGGGCTTATTATCATTAATCCTCGGCATAACACTCCCACTGACGAGGTTTATGAGCAAGGTGGCGGCTAGGTGAGGTGAAGGAGTTTATACCTTCAGGTTCAGGAATGATGTTTGCCACTCCGTGTGTGTGTGTGTGTGTGTGTGTGTGTGTGTGTGTGTGTGTGTGTGTGTGTGTGTGTGTGTGTGTGTGTGTGTGTGTGTGTGTGTGTGTGTGTGTGTGTGTGTGTGTGTGTGTGTGTGTGTGTGTGTGTGTGTGTGTGTTTTATTTTTTTATCGGGCCTCCAGCAGGGGAGGACCACGGGCTAGCTTGAGCCCGTCAGAGAGATGCTTTGAAAAAAGGAGAGGAGAGTGTTCGTGCTGCTGGCGTGCGGCACGAGGACTGGCTTGTCCATCCTGACGAGGAGTGCGGGGTAGAAAGGGAAACTCAGCAGGATACACTCTCTGTGTGGAGGGGGCGCAGCAGGCTGCTACGTGTGTGTGTGTGTGTGTGTGTGTGTGTGTGTGTGTGTGTGTGTGTGTTGTGTGGTGTGTGTGTGTGTGTGTGTGTGTGTGTGTGTGTGTGTGTGTGTGTGTGTGTGTGTGTGTGTGTGTGTGTGTGTGTTATAATAGTACAGACATGCAAGCCTGTTTGCTAAGCAAGAGTTATAAATATTTGGTATATATCCATTGCAATTTACCTTAATGCATTGCAGATCAATAAACACTCAAACATGCCCACCCACCCACACACACACACACCACACACACATAGACACACACACACACACACACACACACACACACACACACACACACACACACACACACACACACACACACACACACACGAATGTACTAACGAGGAAATTGTAAGGCTGCGGGATATGTATATCCAGAAATACTGCACAATTAGGCCAACGCATTTTAAGTATGTTGCGTTAATGCAAAGTACCAGTGTGAATGTTTTGAAGAACATTCATCAGATCAATTTTGAGCATGTTTAGATAAGCTAACAAGTATATCTGAGTATTAGTTATCTATATTTATATTTTTCTACGTGTCATTTAGTTTTGGAAATTGACAATTGGATTTCTCCTAACTTTTAGTTTACATAGTACTTATCTGTATGTGCATGTATGCACACTTATCTTATTGGTATCGTTTAAAATGTCCTGCCAAATGTATTATATCTTATAGGAGCTGTGCTCCATATGCACACTTATCTTATTGGTAGTGTTTAAAATGTCCTCCCAAATGTATTGTATCTTATAGGAGCTGTGCTCCATACTTTATTTATAAAGTCTGAGCAATAATAAATTCTATTCTATTTTTTATTCATTCTATTCTATTCTACCCTATTCTATTCTTTCTAGTCATTTTTAGCCCCTATTTTTATTCTATTCACACACACCCCCACACACACACACAAAACCACAGCACACACACACAAACACACAACAACACACCCCACACACCCACACACACCACACCCACACACACCACAAAACCCATAAACACTCGCCCCCCTATGGTTAGCAATAGTAATGCTGCAAATAAAGAATGTATAAAATTGCATAAAACAATGCTTTCAGGTATTTGTATTGATTCCCTGGTTTATTCCCTTACAATTGAATTTTTGCTTACTGAAAATGTTAGAAGCTTTCGGGTTTGTGATAAGGAACCTTGTGTACGGTTTTATAGATAGACTAAGAAAACTGAAAAATATGAAATTGAAAAAATTTGGGGTTTAAATGTAAATTTTTAAATGAAAAAAAGGAACATTGGTGTAGTTTTATTATCTTTAATCCTTTTTTAAAAACTTGGGCCATTATGACCCCTTCTGTTTAAATTTTGTATCTTAGATTAAACCAGTTTTGTTTTGGGGGTTTAATGTATATAAATTTTTTGGGTCGGGGAATTTTAAAAGATATATCACTATCACCGCTTTTAGAAGCAATCACTAAAAACAAATGAAATATCCTAACGAAATTTTTCTGGCCAAATTTTACAAAAAAGCTCCTTTGGATTCATCCTTATCCGTCTATCTTATATTTCATACTAATTTAAACCTTGGAAAATGGATAAAACTTTAAAACACCTTGTACCCCCGGGGGAATAAATCCTTTATCGGTAGTTGGGACAAAAAACGATAGGGAGTTTAAAAGGGAAGACTAGAAAAATATATGGAAGGGATGAAAAGTGAAGTCGGTAGGGTGAAATATGTAAAACCAGGAACAAACCACGTGGGGGTTTCTCTAAAACCACCCTTTTTTGCAGTTCCGTATGTTCTTATGTTCTATGCTGACAACACAAAAAATAAAACATACTGACACAAAAATATGAACGGGAATTTTCCCCCCCAAACAAATGACTTTTTTTTACCCCAAAACCCTACTTTTTTAAAGGGTTTGGGAAAAATTACATTTAAACCCCTTCTCAGATCTACTGTTACATCTGCCACCCGCGCAGGGCATTACCTTGTTAAAAACAGTGAAAAAAAGGACTGGGGAAGCTCCGCAGCTCAAAAAAGGGGGGGGGAAAGAGGAAAACCCCGAGACCCCGGCTATAGCACCCTATGGGGGGAGTGTATTTTAATGTATGTATGCATTTTTGTGTTTGTGTGTGTGTGTTTGGGGTTTTGTATATATATATATTTTAATATATTTTATATATATTTTATTTATATTTATATATAATATATATATATGTGTGTGTGTGTTTTGTGGGTGTGTGGGGTGTGTGTGTGTGTGTGTGTGTGTGTGAAAATGGGGTGTTGGGGTTTTTTTTGTGTTTGGGGTGTGTTTTGTGTTGGGGTGTGAAAACCCTAGCCGCTAAGATCAAAATGGTCTGGGCCCCACCCCGTTTGTTTTTTATAAAGGGGGAAGGGGAATTGAGACAAAAAAAAAATCTGTACACACAAATGGGTTTTCTTTTGAAGGGGAATAAAAAGGGAAATTGCCCTCAAACCCCCACCCCAAAGTTCTTTTCTTCTAAACTCCAATCTCACCTCTCAAGCGTCACCAAAAATCCTCTCTTGGAACCAACCGCCCCCTAACCCCAACCTCTTCTTTTTTTTTTAAAAAAAAGTCCTTAATATTGCCAATTAGCTTAAATGATATACCCGTTTTGAAAATTGGGGGGATGGTACCCGAAATGGCGGGGAGGAAATCATAAAAGAAAGGGCCCCCAGTTTTGGGGCCCTATCGGAAGACTCCTTAAACCGTCCATGTTTCCCGTTTTTCCCACAAAAAGCGTCTGCGTGCTAAACCCTAAACCCCACTGTCGCTGAGGGCGATTTTAAAGGGGGCCCATGAATGTTTGGTTTTTCATTGCGAGACTCCCCGCGTACAGCTGTCCGTAAGCAATTTGCCCCCGGCCCCCCTCTTCACTACCCCAGCTCTGATGAAGCCGGGGGAAGCTGCACAAACCCCGGCCCCACCAGCGGGACGCCGTGGCCTCCCGGGTTGGAAACCACAAAAGCCAACACTTTCCTAACGGGGGGGGTGTCGTTTTTGCCCTGCGGGAGTGGAAAAAACGTTGTGGGGGTGCTGTGCGCCACCCTATGGGGCCGCCGCACCTGGTGGGGGTGCGTCCGATGGAGCAGGGGAGCGTGGAAAGGGGCAGTTTGCTTCGTGGAGCTTTTGCCCCCAAACCTGGTGTCCCGGTGGGGCTCTGGCTTGGGGCCCCATAAAGGGTCGAAGGACGCCGCCGTTTTTTCTTTTTTCCCTACCACGGCTGAGGGGGCTCAAAAGGGCGGGGGGTTTCAACCCCCGTGTCCCGCCGCAGTTTTTTGCCCAGTTTTTGGGCCCTGCTCTAAAGGACGAGGTGCACAGGCTCCCTCCCCAACCGTGTACCCGCAACCCTTCCCTTTAAACGCTCAAGGAATTTTGGCGGGTGGGCCTCACTGCCGACCTTTCCCGCGAGGCAGATGACGATCATATAATCTTGTAAGTTTTGGGCCAGTGCGGTCACAGGCAAGTGGGGCTCGGCGGGTGCTCATGCGAGTGATAGCACCGTTCAAACTGGTGCGGGTGGCGGCCCCACTACCTCTGGCTTCTCCTATAAAAAAAGCGCAAAACCCCGGGACGCAAACGACCTCCCCGTTTACTTATTCTATAAACCCCTTACAAGTTTTTTTTTTTTTAATCCGGCGTTCGCGGGTTTTCTTTTTGGGAATAAAAACCCACGTCAGAAGCTGTTTGTTATGTTTGAGGAGCTTTTTTTGCACGCGGTTTTTGCGTGGCGGGGCAGGCTTTCCCTACGTGGGGGGTAAAAAACGGGGCCCGAGAGTCCATCGTGCAGAACTTTCAGCATTCTCTCACCCCCAAACACTTTTTTGGGGGCGCATGGCAAATCCCGGGGCGGGAAACGGGGCCTGTTTTTGGCCTACGGGCCTGCAGCTGGGGGGGCTTGGGTGTTTTCCCGTCAGCAAGAATCCAGGGGGTGGGACGCGTTCAGGGGCTAAAGCCAAAATTGGGCGCACTTCTGATTTCCATTCGGGGGGTAACTGGGGGGCCCGAAGTGTTCCGACTGGAGTCACCGGCCCCGGGGGGGCAACCCCCACTCGGGGAGCGGGGCAAAACCGCCTGCAACATGCCACCCATAGCCCTGGACTCCTTTCCCGGGCCTGCCATAACGTAAAGCAAAGCTAATTTTTGCCCCGGTTTGCTCGCTAAACAAATTTTTTTCAAAGGGGATGAAAGGATAATGTGAACGGGGAGCCCTTTCGGGTGTACCCAAGCTTGCGCTTTTCCCCTCCCCTTCCCCGGCCCCTGTGAGCGGCACGCCCCCTCCTCTTTGTGAATCCCCGGGTTTTCCCTAACCTTTTTTTGTTTCATTCCCATGACTAAGGAATGTGCAATGATTCCTTTGTTTTGCCCCTTGAACTACATTTACATTTGTGGGAAACCCAACTTTTTTGCTCAAATATCTAAACTATTTTTTTTTACAAACCTTTTTTTTACATATTGTACGTATATAAAAACTCTTTTTAAAGGTTCCTTGCTCAAAAATTTGGGTGGGAAGGGTGGGGAATAAAAGAAGGAAAAGGAACAAGAATTAAAAGGGATGAAAGCTACCTTTTGATTTACCCGGGATCCCCAAATTTTTTTTTGACTTTTTAAAAAAAAAAAAAAAAATTATGTGGAATTTAAAACCCGGGGTATTTTTTTTCGGAAAAATCACTTTTAGGGGTAATTACTAAAGCAAAAATCTGGGCACTCCCTTCCGGATTTAAATACTTCCTTTTATGTATATTTTTTCCCCAAACATGTAGGGGAGGGAAACAGAAACATTTCCCAAAAAACCCCCAAAATGAATGGTTCTTTTCCCCGGGAAGCTACGGGGAAAAGGATTTTTTCCAATAGAGCGGTATCCCGTGGCGGCCAAGATAGTAAAAAGGCCTAATCTTGATAGAAACTGCCGTTTTCCTTACGACGTTAATTCAGTATTAAAACCTAAATAACCAAACAAAACCCAAACATAAACCTAAAAAAAATTTAAACAAACCAAACCCATAAACCTAAAAAAAACCCTAACCAAAAGCAAACCCCCCCCGTTTTAACCTCCAAAACCGTGTAAAAGACAGGTTTTTTGTGCTAAAACAAAAAGATAGCTAGCGAGAGAGAGAGAGAGAGAAGGGAGAAGAGAGAAAAGAAGAGAGAGAGAGGGGAAGAGAAGAGAGAGGGAGGAGACGAAGCGAGATTTAGATTTAGAGTGGAGCGAGAGCGAGAGAGAGAGGAGAGAGAGGGGAGAGAGAGGAAGAGAGAGAGAGGGGAAAAGAGAGAGAGAGAGGGGAGAGAAAAGAGAGAGAGAGAGAAAAAAAAAAATTTTCTGTGTGGGCATGTGTGGCATTAGTATGTGACCGTGATAACAGTTTAGTCACCACCTGAAACTAATGTCCCCCACCCGCCATATTTTTACAAATTTAAATAGCATCACTACTGTTTTTGTCTGTGCCACTGGGATGAAAACACAGTATTTTAAAATCATGACTGTAAATCTACCCTTTTTTAAGAGTTTTTTTAAATGCTTTGTATCTGCAAGTATATACGGTTTTCCAAATTTTCCCGCAAAATTTTTTTTTTTTCGGGCAAAAGGCAGACAGCAGCTGGGGGGAGGACATAATACTAGCTGGCGATCTTACCCACCTTTCCCAACGTGCCACTCCCCTTTGATTTTTTGTAATTTGTTCATTTTTTAGCCATAATATGACACAGATAAAACACAAAATGAACAGACTTCCAGGGTGCCCCTTCTAAAAATTTTTGAAATCATTGAATGTAGAAAATTTAAATATTAACGCCCCTTCCTTAACGCTGGGAAATTGAAAAAAAACGTTGTCCCGGCGCCCTTTTGTGTTTATACGGTAGGAAAGGTTTTTTTTATGAGGGTGATTTATAAAAATGCCAAAAGAGAGACACTTAACATTTCCCCTTTCCCTTAAAAGTGGTTTTAAGAAAAAATAAAAAAAAAAACATCATGTGGGCCCCACACTTTTTAACAAAGAAAAAAAAAGTGTGGGTGAAAATAAAGTAAAAAAAACAAATAAAACATTAGTAAGAAATAATCTATCGTGGGTTTGGGACTCGGGTTTTGAAAATTTTCATAAAACTTTTCTTTGGGGTAATTTATAATAACAGTCGTTCATAATTTTGATGGGCCCCAAGATTTTAAAAATACTTAAGATTCCCTTTTAAGATTTCCCCCCGATTTGCAGCAGGGAAAAATTTTTTCCCCTACAGAGGCTTCTTTTGGGATTGTGCACCCAAAGGAAACCCGTGGTGTCCTCTAAGAATGGGGATTTAAAAAAATGATCCGTTCATCCCCGTCACGGATTTTCCCTATTACTGCTTACATATACGGGTCATCCTTGTATTTACTCAAACAAACCCCATACCGTGGCTACGGGTGATTTGTATGCAAATATTGGAAATAGAAGAACTTTTGAAAGCGTGACGGTTAGGGGCCCTCCCCGGAGGGGTGTCCATTCACGGAAAGATTTTAAACTTTATTAGGGTTTTGACAGTGGGTTTGGGGGATTTTCCCGAAGGGGGGTGTGATAGCGGGGGGGCAAGAGAGAAGATTGGGGCGGGGGCATGGAGTCCAAGGGTAGGGGAGGGAAAGGAAAAAAGGGCATTGGGGAAAAGGAATAATGTTTTTTGGGGGTTTGATCTCAATGCAAGTACTGCGTTTTTGGGAAAAGGGCCGAGCATGTATCCTTCCCCAACGGGGAGGAAAGGAAAGGGCAAACCCGACCTTTACTGGAACCTCACTCAGCCACTGTGAGGTCCTTCACCACAAACCTCATCTCCTTTTAGGCGACTTAAGTAACTGGGGGCTCTTAACCCCTAATCTTTGTACGTCTTCGCTTTTCCCTTTATCCTCCCCAAAAATTTACGCAAAGCCTTCCCCCCGCCTGGTCCCCCATTCCCCACCCCCATTTAGAGGGGCCCCACTCAGAAGGGCAAAATCATTCTTTGGCCCCACCAGGAAAAACATTACTCTTTCGGGTAAACCTTCTGTTTTACCCCCCCATTGCCATCTCCTCCCTGTTCACGCCCCCCCCCCCCCCCACACCGCCCCTACACCCGCCAAACTCCTGAAACCCCCCCTCCCCTACGCACTGACAAAAGAAAAAAAAACTCAGCCCCAAAATCCAAATTTTTTACATATCATAAAGTTCCCTTTATGACCCTGTGAAAAAAATTTTTAAAAAAATATAATACTCTCCATAACGTTTAAAAAATTGAAGAAGAAGAAGAGCACATTCTTCTGAAGTCTAAAAATGTTAAAAAAGTCCCAAAATTTCTTACCAACTTTTTAAAATATATTGCTTTTTTTCCCACTATCGGGCTATAAAAACCCCAAATTTTTTACCCCCAAACCTTATGTTTATTGGGGGCTGCTTTCTTATTGATGAAAGGGGAAAAATTTGGCAAACGGAGGGATCACCAAAAACAAAACGAAAAAAAAAAAAATTAAAAAAAAAAACCGTCACAAAAAAAAAATCTTTAAAAGAAAGGGGGGGGAAATAAGTCCCCCCCCCCCAAAAATTTTAAAAAAATTTTTTTTCAGAAAAAGAAAAAAAAAAGGAAAAATTGAAACCTCGTCATAAAGGGGAGGGCAAAAAACATCCGACTGCTCTGGGGAGGCGGAAGAAATTTTGGGGACAGGACGGCAAAAAAGGAAAATAGAGGGGAAAAAGTGACTCCTTAAAACAAAGCTTCGTGACGGAACTAAAAAAATAAATTTCCCCCTTGAGGGGGGAATCAAAAAAGGAATAGGAGGAAAAAGAGGGAAAAGGAAAAGGCATGAAAATAGGGATTAAATTTAAATTTAATTTGGGGAATTTTAAAAAAAGGGGTTAAAGTGTCGGTTTTTTGGTTTTTACTTCCCTTTTTTCGTCCTGAGGAAGATATAAAAACCCTGAAAAAAAAACAATTGTGAATCAGGGGTGAGAAAAGGGGAGGGGAGAGAGATGAGAGAGAGGAAAGGAGAGAGAGAGAGAAAAAAGAGAGGAGAGAAAAGAGAAGAGAGGGGAGAGAGAGAGAGAAGAGAGGGGGAGAGAGAAGAAAAGGAGAGGAGAGAGAGGGGAGGGGAGAAAAAAAAAAAATCCTAAGGAAAGAAGATAAGAAAAAAAAAAAGCAAAAATTATATTTTAGGAATGAATTTTTTTTTCAAAAAAACTCGCAAATGAAAAAAGCGAATGACTTTTATGGGGAAAAAAAGATATGAATGTGGAAAGGGCGAAACGTACTAGCCCTGGTTTTATGGTAAAGGTTTTTTGGTGATGATTATTTAATGATGATAACCCTGATAATGATAAAGTTTAAAAAGGGAAATAAATTTAAAAATAAAAATGATAAAAGATAATGTTTTTTGATAAAGATGTGGTAAGACAAATCAGAGGTTTTTTATCACGTTGGTGCAGTCAATGAAAGGGGTTCTCACAGGGGTCTTTTACTGTAACCCCCCGGGCCCGTTATTTTCTGCCCTCGCCCCCCCATCGCTGTGGCTCTCGCCTTGGGTGGCCTCGCATGACCGCTGAAAACTTGTAGGGGTGACGGTACAGGGCTGAAAACTCACGGGCCCCAAAAACTAACATTACGGAGGTGTTCCCCGCCCTTGGGTAGGGGATTTCGCGTGTTTACAATGACAAAAGCGCCCTCTACGGCCTTTTTGGTTTACTTTTCACCCCCTGTCGGACTTGTTTGGGTGGGCTTAGCACCCCCTATCGGCACTTGTTTTGGGGAAATTATCACCCTCTATCCCCACTTTTTGGTGCCCTTTTCACCCTCCCGTCGGCACTTTTTTTTGGGGACTTAGTACCCTCTGGGCGGCGGGAAACTGAACCACTCAATGGTGAGGGGAAAAAAGCGGTTGGGAAACGATCCTCAATAGACACTTTAAAAACCCGACAAAAAAATTATGACTTAAATTTCCCGATCAAAAATCTATTTTCCTGGGTATTAAAAAATCTTAAAAATTTAAGACTCTTAAAAGACAAAAAAAAATACACTTTTATACTTTCTCTCCCAAAATAGGGGTTTTAAAAAAACCCAAAACGATAATGAAAAAAAACTTTAGTAAAAAACCCTTTATCCCCTTCCCGTTTCCCCGAGTCCCCCCGCCCTAAAAATAACCCCCTATCCCAACTTACCATTTTTTTCTTAAAACCCCTTTTTTTGTGGGTCGTACCCCTTTTAGATCTCATAAAGTGCTCGTACCCCCGGGCAAAAAAAATTAATTTCCCCTACCAAACATGTGGGTTCATTAACCCGATGGGTTTTTTCATTACCAAATTTAACATAATCTTGGGAAAAAAAATATCCCATGGCAACCCCCGCAGCCAAAAAATGCAGAAAAACGTACCCCCCGTGTATGAACCCCGTTAGCAACGGGGAAACAAAAAAAACGACATTACGGGTAACCCAAATATTTTTTCAAGTTAAAATTTTAAAAATAAATTTTTCATCCTATCTAACCTTTTCAAGTACCAAATACAAAGGTTTTTGGGCTATACCCAAAGGGGCCGCCACGTTTAAACACGAACGGGGGGACCCAAATTATTGTGGTTTTGACTTAATGATGACCCCTTGGCTCCCGGTGATTTGTTGACCCCCAAAAAATTTAATATATAAATTTTATCCTCCTTAAAAAATGACTTGAATGATTGGGGGAGCATGTTCGTACCCCCAAGTGTTAAATTTTTTGTAAAAAAACCCGGGGGTACAAATTCCCCCCCGGTTTAAGAACCACTGCCTTTTAAGGGGAATGATACAAAGTGAGAAAAAATGTAAAAAATTTAGACTGATTTGATAAGTCCCTTTTGTGGGGGTGTTAAAAATGAGGGCAGGAAAAAATATAAATAAAAGGGAAACCCTTTTAAGGGCGGCCTACCAGTTTTTTGGGTAATCGTTGCTCTCCCGAATCTCTCTTTTCAAAGGCCCTTTTTTTTGCAAAAGGGGCTCACCAATGTTTCCGACTGGGGATTACCTGCCCTTAAATTTCATTGCCTAAAAATTTTCGCATTTTCTGAAGACTGCGACCACTGTGAATGGGTGGAAAACCCTTTTAAAATTGCCATTCATATAAATTTCCTTTCCCCCCTTCATTTTCAATCTTTCGGGGTAAAATTTTTTTTGGGTTTGAATTTTTCCCTTTTTAATCGGGTCACTCATTATTTCATTGATATAACTGGGCCCCGTGTGGTACTTGTTCGGTGGGCAGTATAGGGGTTTTTCCTTTTACGGCGCAGGTTTGAGCATTTCTCATTGGGTCGAATATTTCCCCGAAAAAGGCCCGGGGTTTTTGTCCCCCTTTAGAAAGGAGATGGGGGTGTGTGTGGTGTTGGGTTTTACTTTCCCCAAAGAAACGGTGTCTAGGAATTTTAAAGGGAAACCTTTTGAAGCGAGTAACAACTGGTGATTGCATCAGGGTTGGGGTTAGCCCGGGTAATATTTTCGCTGCAGGTCCCGTTAAAACTTTTTTCCCGCCCAAAAACCCGTAAAATCCCAAAATTTTTTCCCTAAAAAAGAAAAAAACCCCGCTTATGGGGAACCCCTTTTTTTTTCCTAAAACCTAAAGCTGTTCAACACGCTGTTTCCGATCCATCTCCCCCCCTGACACACCCAAAGGGGGGGTGGAAGCTTGGGGCCCCCCATGCGCCAGCCCCCGTTTAAAGGGTAATATCCAAACCGGGGAAATTTTTTTATTATACTCATCTCCTATACAAGGGGTTTTTTTTTTAAAACCCCCGTATAGATAAAACCCCCCCACTACTACAACTATGATGGGTAAAGACACCAAGAAAAGATGAATAACCCTTAGTGGGCGAGAATCGAGAATCAGTTTGGCTTTCCCACGGCAACCCTAAAGTGAGTAGTGGGGGAAGCAGTATTCCCCCTTTCCCCCAAAAAACACAAACCACACATAATCCCACCCAAAAATTGGGTTTTAAAAATAAAAGACTGGTTTCAGACATAACCCTGCAGTGCCGGGGAACTTGGGTTTTTTGGGGGGACTGGGAAAAGGGAAATCAAGACCTGGGGGGGAGGAACGGCTGGCAAAACCCCACTCGATGGTAAAATACTCCCTTCACAGCTCGGGCCGGGCTACCTTCTTGCTCGGTGGTCACATTGGTCACTTAAACACTTTAAAAAACAACACTAACTAACCTACGTGTGGCCTACAAGCACGTCTGTCTGTTGGGCCCTTAGAGATTCAACATCAATGTGGCGTGGACAGTAGAGCACTCGCAAACGGTGGACTCCTCATCACAGCGCATGTGCCACAGTAGCCCCGCCCGATGTACGATGTTTGTCTTTCATTTGTGCCAGCCTCCGCAATGAACACAGCTCCCTCACGCCTCTCCCTGGCCGTGGCTCGCAGGACCGTTGGTTAATTCAGTCTCGGATACATTTGGCCATCGATACTATGGGTTGATTTATCCATCAATTCCCTTTAGTTTTTTTTACGTGGGCGGAATATTTTTTTTGGTCTACTGATTTACTTGAGTGTATCATCTTTCATTTTCTTTGTTTACTGCCTTGGAGACGTTTTCTTTTCCAGGGAGAGTAAATTACTTATTGTTATAATTGTTTGTTTACATGTTTCTTCTCTCTCTCTCTCTCTCTCTCTCTCTCTCTCTCTCTCTCTCTCTCTCTCTCTCTCTCTCTCTCTCTCTCTCTTTCTCTCCTCTCCTCTCTCTCTCTCTCTCTCTCTCTCTCTCTCTCTCTCTCTTGTTATACATACACTAGTGTTAAGTCTAATTAATTACGGACTCAAGATATGGGGCAACACCAATGAAACCCTCATGCAGCAAGTACAAAAACTGCAAAACTTCGCTGCCAAAGTGGCTGCTGGGGGTTACAAAAGACGCGACCGTGCGACTCCTGTGATACAAGAACTGAAGTGGATAAAGATGAAAGAAAAAGTGAAATTTGATCAATGCATGATGGTGTATAAAGTGACCCATAGTATTATCCTGCGTGGCTATTGAACTTAACCATTTGTAACACGATAAATGACTGCATAACAGACAAAATCGAAACCTATTTGTCCCAAGACTGAACACAGACAATGGTGCCCGTTCTTTATTAGTAAGTGGACCGAGAGCATGGAACAAGCTCCCTTTTAATATAAAGAACTCCCGTCACTCACGAGTTTCAAAAAGCCTTAACTACTTACGCTCTTCAAGGTGGCCTTTGCTAAGAATTTTCAAATATCATAATTATTTATACACTATGCTTTATTATGTATATACATATATGATTATGTCTTATTATGTAAGTAATCTACATTCCTCCATGTAACTATATTTCCACCATGTATATGTTATTTTTTTAGTAGGTAAGAGAAAAGCCATTGTACATTAATGGAATAAAGCATTCTGATTCTGATTCTCTCTCTCTCTCTCTCTCTCTCTCTCTCTCTCCTCTCTCTCCTTCTCTCCTCTCTCTCTCTCTCTCTCTCTCTCCTCTCTCTCTCTCTCTCTCTCTCTCTCTCTCTCTCTCTCTCTCTCTCTCTCTCTCTCTCTCTCTCTCTCCTCTCTCTCTCTCTCTCCTCTCTCTCTCTCCTCTCCTCCTCTCTTCTCTCACTGTTTCTCTACTAGAGGGAGGTTGAAGGATAGTCCACAGCGCACGTGTTTATATGCAAATCTCACCACAGTTCCATCCTCCTTAATGAATCCAGCGCCTCCGTCCTCCTGTCCTTGCCGCTGTTTTCCCTCGTGTCTCCTTCTCCCTAACCTCTCTCCCTCACCTCTCTCTCCTCTCTCTCTCTCTCTCTCTCTCTCTCTCTCTCTCTCTCCTCTCTCTCTCTCTCCTCTCTCTCTCTCTCTCTCTCTCTCTCTCTCTGTAAAACATCCAAACGTACTTCTCAATCCTTATCTTTCTCCGTCTTGAAAGGATTTAGCTGAATTTCGTTCAATTCTAAATCTTCTTTCACCTGTGCCTTGATTCGGTCTTGCTCGTGTCTCGGTGCGATTCCCCTGAGAGTCTCAAGTTATAATCTGGTCGGATCTGTATCATTGAATCTGTATCTCTTGAAGTCTATAATTTAGCGTGCAATTCAGTTTATTTTTTGTTCTGCAGTACAGTGATGAACGTCTTTTAAATCTCTATTATAAGAAAGTTAAATTAAAGCAAGAAAACTCAATGTTATCAGCTTCTGAACCCCCATCTTTTTTTTCTGCAGATGGTAAATTTAGAAATATTTAGTTGACAATTTATGAACATTTTCTTTACACGGTGAATTAATATCCTCCAGCTTCCTTTGCTTACCACAAATATTACATCTGTGGCCTTAAATGAAAGTCTGGAATATAAATTGAAAGTAAGAGACACAATAATTGCTAAAACTAAAATTGCTGCACGCTGAAGGAATTACTTTTATGTAAATTAAAGACTTAATTTGCTTCCTGAAGGGCTAACTAATTTTGAGTCTGGGTAGACCTCAATATTGACACAGCAAGACGATTGTGTAGACTTGCGAATATTTCAATAATTTTCTCCTATTACCCTTCTCATTAAATATGTATTTCCTCGTATTACTGCAAGTTTCTATTTGTCTTCCTGATATTTCATTTTTTACATATTCTCTCTCTCTCTCTCTCTCTCTCTCTCTCTCTCTCTCTCTCTCTCTCTCTCTCTCTCTCTCTCTCTCCTCTCTCTCTCTCTCTCTCTCTTCTCCTCTCTCTCTCTCTCTCTCTCTCTCTCTCTCTCTCTCTCTCCTCTCGTCTCTCTCTCTCTCATTCTCTCTCTTCTCATCTCTCTCTCTCTCTCTTCTCGTCTCTCTCTCTCTCTCTCTCTCCTCTCTCTCTCTCTCTCTCCTCTCTCTCTCTCTCTCTCTCTCTCTCTCGTCTCTTCTCTCTCTCTCTCTCTCTCTCGTCTCTCTCTCTCTCTCTCTCTCTCTCTCTCTCTCTCTCCTCTCCTCTCTCTCTCTCTTCTCTCTCTCTCTCCTCTCTCTCTCTCTCTCTCTCTCTCTCTCTCTCTTCTCTCTCTCTCTCTCTCTCTCTCTCTTCTCTCTCATTTTCTCTCTCTCTCTTCTTCCTCTCTCTCTCTCTCTCTGTGTGGGGTGTGTGTGCGTGTGTGTGTTTGAAGGTAGGAAACTAGGTAGCATTACTAACTATGTATACTAGTAATCGTAGTTTGTATTTTCAAGAACTCAAAACCTGTAAGGCATTACAGCGTACATCTAGCAACTCATCAGTTATGTATTACCTCCCTGCCAGCGCTGTCGGCTTGATATACATGTAGCTCGGAGTCCACTTGACGCGTGTCTGCCACTGACTCAGGATAACCTTGTGCTTCCTCTCCCTCGATCATCTATATTTTTGCTTCTTTTTCCTAAAGTCCTATTTTTCTCGCTCATTGTTTCCCTGTTCATTAAGTCGCTCTCACCAACGAACTATCTCTCAGGATGACTATCATACTACATATGATGTTTATTTTTAATTTTAACAATTATTCTCAGGTTATTGTCACAGTCACTCCAGCGACACATTCTCGCTTCATACACATCATACATCACGACACATCATACCCATTTTTGTTAAGCAGGGCGAGAATAATGCAAGTGTAAGAATGGCTGGCGAAGTGAGGAGGTAGAAGAATCATTCATATAAGGTTATGTCGTGAGGGTGAGTTTGAAAAAGTTAGTTGAGAGCTGCCTCAGTAGGAGGTTAGTAGAAGAAAATGGATTCGAGGTACACACCGGTTCTAAGGATGACAGGTCGAGTGGGAGTGGTGAGAGAAAGTCGGGGAATGGTCTACTGCAGGCAGGTGGAATGATTGGTGTTTGATAGAATCGAGAGTATGTTATGTCGCGGGAAGGTGAATCAGATAGGCAGGTCAATAAATCTTAGTCGATAAAAGGAGCCTTAGAAGAAGATAATGAATACATTGTTAGCATGGGACGTGAAATATAAGAGTTGATAAATAGAGTAATTCTCATAAAGACTTAGAACATTTGACGGTAAACTTACGGGCCTATTTACAACCATTTTCGTCATTCTTCCTCTATCCGGCCGAGAAGAACAAACACCAGTAAGTTTTCAAAAACCCTCTAAACTTAGGGCTCGATCCTTAACTTGGTTGCCCGTCGCCTGTTATATGTCAAAAGTGCCACCTTTTTAATTGAGACTATTAATTGCCAAATTAATAAGGCAAATTTACATAACAATAACTCACAACATGTTAATGGTAGAGGCGCCGGGGCGCTGTAATTCCGCGCCCCCGAACCGTTGTTTTGCGGGGTCCCGACCATGCAGACCCCTCTATGCCTATGCAAGGGAGGTCTGCTCTGACGAGTGCGGGGCAAGCCCATCAGTGATCCCCGCACCCTAAATCAATGGGTAGGGCCCCCTCGCCCAACTTTTTCTTATGGGGGTGGCCGGCAGTGCATAGCTGGGGCGCCTGCCGCGTCGAATCACTCCCTGGGATCAACCTGCGGAGGTTCTGTCGTGTGGTCTCGTGGAACGTTCTGAGCTCTCAGACGAGCATCGAATACCTCGCCTATCGGTCGAGCTCAGTAGGCTGAGGGGTGGATAAGTGGGACTCTCTGAGACGAGGAGGCCTGGCAGTGGTGAGACTAGCAGTGTGTTGACACCTACTACTGGTCCGGCGAGCAATGGTCCCCGTGTACGGGGAGTAAAGCTATAGGCATCTCAACAAACTGCGCCGTCCGTTGTTGAGGTTTACTTACTTACTTCGGTGATGAGCGTATAATGCGGGTTGAGATGAAACACCTCTGGGTTCGCTGTCTCTTGTTTGCTGTGTACGCTCCTACCGGAGATGCGTAAACTGTAAGAGAAGGAGATGTTCTAGCGCCAACTCGACTCTGTATTAGACCAGTGTCCTCCTCGGGACACACTCATTGTCCTGGGCGACTTCAATCTACTACTGGCACTGTGAGAGTGGCTACGATTTATTTGTTGTCCCATGCTCCGGTACCAATAAACACAACAGTTCTCTGCTTTGAACTTTGCAAGGTCCGAGGTTAGATTGCTGGTTCTTGGTATCAGAGACCAGAGCTCACCGCTGGACATGGTATAGTAATGCGGAGGGGTAACAAAGGAGATCCGACCACATCCTCGTTAGCACTCGTTGGAGATCCTCCAGAACTGCGTGGTTACCGGAGTGCTGAGTTTTCTTTTGAACAGATCACCGACTAGTTGCTACACTTAGCTTCATGTCAAGTCCAGAAGAATCTCTGGAAGTACTAACTGTTGTTTCATCTTGAGAAACTGAAGGACTTGACATGTCTCCATGAGTATGCGGGGGCAGTCTCAATCGGTTTGATGTTCCGTGCGCTCGGGGCCCTGTAGAACAGTGATACCTTCACACGTGGACACTCTACAGTGCTGCAAAGGAGTGTAATTGGGGAGCGCCCGAGGTCAAGCGTGGTGTTGTCTCGACGGAGACGCTGGAGAAAATCGAGAGATTCCTCGCTGCCAGGCTGGCTGGGAACCGGGACCAACACAGGGGCTCTGTCACGCATGCCCCGGACTAGAACCCTCCTGTGAGGAGACAGCGGAGGTATGTCAGGAGTCCTCGCTGGAGATTGTCGAGGTCATTTTGTAACGCTAAGATGGACCTGTCCGAACCCGCCTACCAGCCCTGAAAAGCTCGTTACCAATTCTCCTTCTCGGGCGAGTGCTATTCGACAGCAGATGGGCGCCTCTTGTCGGCAGAGATGGGCAGATGGCTCGTTTGCTGAATACTTTGGGCAGTTGTTCACGGTAGAACCCTCCAACTGAGCAGCTTCACACCAGCTGGGTACAGTGCAGTGGATGCCGATCCTACCCATTGACAAAGCGCACCCTCTCTTGACGTAGTCAGAGAGCTCCGCAAAGTTGAGGGGTGGAAAGGCAGCTGGTGTTTGTAATATCAGTGCGGAGCTCCTAAAAGCTGGGGGTGAGGCCGGATCACGGGTTGCAAGCTGTCTGACTGCGTGTGGCCATCAGGTACTATTCCGTCCTGACTGGAAAAGGGGCTGGTCGTTCCCAATAGGAAAGGGAAGGATCCGTCCAGGACTGCACCAATTACCGCGGATTACACTGCTCACGTACCCAGCAAGGTGATTGCCCATTCTATTGCTGACACGGATTCGCAGCCAATCTGTGAACATCAGAGACCTCAGCATTCTGGTCAACGAAGCTGGTAAGTTCACAACGACCGTATCCTAGCGCTTCGTCCTGGTGGAAACGCCGACTGAGTTCGACCAAGGGGATGCTTGCATCCTCTGTTGATCTCAAGAGGCGTTTGACTTCAGTGCATCGTGAGTCACTCTGGGATCTCTGCGACTATCGATGATTCCTGCAAGGACTATTGTTTTGATACTGGTCTGTTATTCTGGGATGAGAGTGCGTGCAGTGTTGGCATGTGTATCCGGCCCTTCTTTCCTGTGAAACAGGACTGAGGCAAGGGTGCTTCCTTGCCCCGATCACTTTTCAACGCTTGTTATGACTGGTTATTGGACAAGGTCAGATCAAAGGGATTGTGGAGCATCCTTGGCAAACACCAAGATCACTGATTTTGTTTTGCCGATGATGCAGTAAATCTTTGCTGAGTCGCTGAGGTCCTGGTGATGGCTCTCGGGACTCGCACGAGAGGCAACGCCTTTGGGACGTGAGGTCTCCTGCTCAAGACCAAGTCCAGTTGTTTGGCGACTTACTAGATGCAGCAGTAACAAGTCTCACTTCATGGCGTGTGGCGAGTGACATTGAGATCTTGAAAGTTTTTTACATACCTTGGTAGCGCAGTCCATAATGACGGCGGTCACGTCAAGACGGTCTTACGGCGGATTGGCATAGCCCCCACGGTGTTATGGACTCTGCTCACGGAGTATTTGGCGTTGTCGTCCTGTGCAGGAGGACAAGATCCGGATCTTCAATCGCTTGATGGACTGTCCTAGCTCATGGTTGTGAGACATTGACACCTAAATAAGTGGACTTGAAGAGACAAATCCATCCTTTGTAATAAGTCTTCGCAGAATCATGGGGTATCGCTGGGATGATTACGTGTCAAATCAGCGATTGCACCAGTGAGACTGATCGGATGCCTAATTACCTTATAGTCCGTCAGCGCCAACTTCGGCTATATTGGGCATGTGGCACGCTACCACCCTGAACCGATCCTTCCCATCGGGTTGTAATCTGTAATAGACAATCCGGCGTGGAGGAGGCCAAGGGCGCCCACAAGGCTCTGTTGGTGCCAGTTGATTTTCTTGCCGAGAGCTGCTTGGTATGGGTAACGGAGCCGCATGGGAACTCGCGCGGTGTGACCCTCGGAGTGGTGGCGTCGTAGGGTGGGCGAGGCGACGCCGCACCCCGGCGTATGCCCCAATGATTGATTGATTGAATGCAAAATTGGAGGAGAGGAAGGATATTGGCGGGTTTTATTTCACACGATCATAATTTCTCATTGAGGTAGTTTGGCGGGACGCAGGTGGACGGCAGGCAGACACCAACTCCCTTCGGCGGCAATCTACTTCTGATCTTTCTATAATTTCTGATTGGGCAAAGCAAACCTTGTTTTTGTTCAATGCCTCAAAACCCCAATATCTTCACCTATCTACTCGACAAAAAACCTACCAGAATTATCCCCTCTTCTTCAATGACACGCAATCTTTCTCCTTCTTCTACAATGAACATTCTAGACTATCCTTTTCTTCTAAAATCTGAACTGGAAATCTCCATCTCATCTCTTGCTAAACAGCTTCTAAAGGAGTAGGTGTGCTGGTGGCCATCTGCGTCCTTTTTTTTTTTTTCTTTTTTTTTTTTCTCCCCTCCCATTCTTGCTCTCTAACAGTGTCCTATCCGCCATGTATGGGTAATGTCTCAACATGTTTGGGGAGGATCCACTATCATACAGCTCTCTAAACAGGGTTTGAGTCCAAAGCTTTTCGGTCTCATCAACTCCTCTCCTCCTCGGACTGACTGTCTTCAATCTTTAAATCACCGCCGCGATGTTGCTTCTCTTGCTCCTCTTCTACCGTCATTGTTCATGCTCACTGCTCTCTGAACTTGCTAACAGCTTGCCTCCCCACTCCTGCTGCCCTCGCTGCACCGACTTTCTACTCTTCTAATCCCTATGTTCTGTCCATCTTCCTACTGCAATAGTTAAAGCAGTAATCCTTACTCTTTCATCCCTTTCACATGTAAACTCTAAACTCTGGAACTCTCTTCCTTTTTCTATTTTCACACTTTCCTTTTTGACTTAAATCTTTTCAAAAGAAGAGGTTACAAAGACCCCTCCCGAAACTAAATTGGCTCACCCCTTCTGTTTTTATTTTATTATCTTACTGTCTTCTTTATTAGGGATTGGCAACTAAGCGGGCTTTGTGTTTTACCCATTTTTGTTGTGCCCTTTGGGCCAGTTCCTTGTGATGTAAAACAAAAACAAAACAAAAAAATTGTCTTCTAAAAATTACTTTGTTCCTTAACTTTTCGCTTTGTTGATGAGAGGAAAACAATGATCGAACAAAACTTTTGATCATTATTGATTGTCCCGATTGTAACATATCAATATCATCAAGGCCGTTCTCCACGAAGGGCTGGGCGGTGGGAGTTTATTCGTTCTATACGGCGCCGTCGCCGGTGCTCTCCTTCTATATAATATAACCACCCTGTTTAAACTCTATACTAATACTCTTATAACCCTATCACAGTTTAGGATAATATCGAACTTCCGAGACGGTGACAGCCACGCAGAAGTAGGCTACTCACCTTAACTCACTGTGGCGGCGTGGCGGAAGACGTGGCGAGAAGAGTGGAAGCTTCGAGACGGTGTTCCGGTGATGCCACAGGTCGATCTGCAAATCTCATGCCAATTTCGTTCAATGTAGAATACTTTTTGCATCTTTGGGACACACACACACACACACACACTACACCACACACAACCCACACACACACACACACCACACACACACATGTGAACAATCAAGCAAGCACACCGAAGAACAAAAATAAACGCTGGCTAAAAATGAAACAGGTTTGTAGGCGAAGTCTTTTATTCCGTGCACCTTTGCTTTCGCGTTCACTAGGATGAAATAATTTTTAGTCAAACGAGAGGCTCCTTTTTTCCTTCTCAGACCAGCCTGTAATGACCTGGACCGCCCTCGATATGTGGTATTCGTGTAACCTTAGGGTGCTGAACTCAATGACTAGATGTAGAGTAATCACACGCTGATATCTTTACTTATTTTACGAGGTGGAAAGCGACCTAAAAATACTAGACATACTTGGTTTTTTGATTGGTAACACTTTTCATCCTTCGGTAGCCTTCTGCAGTTTAAACAAAACCGTTAATAGGCATGATGAGATTAAAATCTAACTCGCTCTGTAATTTTGTAAGTAAGTAACCGGCAAAACACATGAGAATCACGGGTCCAGAAGGATTTTTTTATAGATATGAGAGTTAAGCCTGTGATTAGATGCTCTTTCCGCAGCCGTGTGTCCTCGGTGTCACTCCAGATCGATGGTCTAGTTAATTGGCAGAATGTGGTGTTCTTTCCAGCCACCTCGACGATTGCAAAAGAATTTGAACCTGGCCGGGACTCGAACTCGGAACACTACCCAGATCCCTTGCAGGTCGGCTTAACCACTCGGCCCCGCCTCCTAAATTGCATATTTTTTCGGCGAGTGATTCAGAATGATAAACCTTGATTTTCCTCTACTATTACGTTTTTCTTTGCCTTTCTATGCTGCGATATTTTTCAACATAAATGATTTTTACTGTGTTTTGTGGGGGAAGCAAATTAACCCAATAATTGTATGGTATCATTGAGTAAATTGTTTTGTGCGCCAAGATTGCGTGTGGCCGCCAAGGTACCAGGCCTCATCACAGGGCATAAGAAAAAAGGAATGTCCAGACCTTGTTAGCTTCCTGTTTGTCGACTCGATTTATTTTTGTTCTCTTTCTCCTTAGCATGTCCCTTTTTTATTGCCTAATTAAGTCACTCATTATTCGATACTTGGCTTCATTAGGGGCCTGCTTTAATTACATGTCTTTCCTTTCTACCGTCGTGTTCTGTTCTGCTGCTGCCTGATAAACGCTTTGTGTGTTTGTGTCCTGTTTATTCCTTTTCATTCTCTGTTGCATGCCATTGTTTATAGTCTATCATTCGTTTCCTCCTCTCCCCTTCTCGGCTCCCCTCTCTTGTCCGTCCTGCTGTCTTATTGCTAAATCTCTTTTCTCGGGGGGGCATTTTTCTCTTTATGCCGCTGGGGGTTTTTCTCTCTTTAATTTATGTGTTTATGGATTACAGGGAGTATTAGCACATTAATCCTCTTAGCTACGCTTGCGAGTGGTGACCGAAAGGAAGATTTGTGTCGCTGGTAGGATTCTAGTTAGTTTTCGGAATCTTATCAGTACTGTGAAAGGACACATCTATATGCTTTCAACACGTTTAGTATGTATGATGCCCATTCTTTTCTACTTAGTATAATGTCAGATTTCTCTTCACACAAAAAAAGACACTGAAATTACCATATTTTCAAAACATTATTTTCATTTATTTGGCGTAATTAGTGGAGTCAGAGGTAATATGTATACCTCTGATGTTTATCTATTTTTCCAAACATTGACTTTATTCCCTGATGTGCTGAGGCATTCTATAAATATTGCTACAATCTTAAGATTTTTTTGTCTACATATAATTGCATTATAAAGCATAAAAAGAATAATAGGTATACGTTTAATAACAAAAAATATAATCATTATCATCATTTACGTATAATCATTCATCATCTTATCATACGTCATCTCATGATTATTTATGTATTGCCTCTATGTTTAGGTTGATGTTTTTTACAGCTTGAGGGATAGTGTGTAGTGTACACGAGGGGGGTCGCTGACAAAGGGACACAACAACCAGGTCTTTTCACGTGACAGCGGTTACTTACCTCTTATTTTCTAAATTTGAGCTAAAGAGACTTGCCAATTGAATAATAAGCAGCTTTTATAGAATACAGTTTCAATTACTCTCACAGGTGAATCAGCTTCCTACCTACCTCTGGGCTAGTGAGGAATCATATATTCCCTGTGAATTGCATACAAAAGTAATTAATCTCGCAGTTTATGTTAAGAACTTAATTCCTCATGAATGGTTTGGATATTCTATTAATGGTATTCGCTTTATACGCTTTTCAGAGAACCAGGAAAAGCTAGACAGACCCCAACTGGCTATCAGTTGCAACATGAATAAATACACAAAGGATACCACCCTCTCCCAACCCCCTCTCCCCCTCCCCATAACTTGGTGCCGCATGTAATGTAGCCTCAAAGAAGATGATTCTGCTTTGCTAGATGCTGGGCGGCGAGCATTAGGCCTATTACAATTAGCACGGTGAATAAAACTGTTGATTTAATAGTGAAGTAAGGACAAAAAACCCTAGTCGAGTAGCGAACTCTGTAACGCACATCAACACGGCTGTTGTCTTACCTTGTTCGTTAATCCTCCATGACTGTTGAGTCTCGGGAAGTTTACCGACACTGCAGCAGGCCTTGATTCGTTCTGCACCTTCCAAGCTTCAACCAACCCCTCGTATCTGCGGCACTATTACATCCACAACGGCGTGGGGGCGTAATTCGAGTGCCGGCCCTCTCACCGTCATGGCGGCCGCGCAATCCCCTGCCTCCTCCAGCAAAGCAGCACTTGAAAAGTTGACTCTCAACTGAAGCTGGATTAATTGAGCCGCTATAGTACCTCTGCTCAGGGTTGACCGAGAGGGCGCCTCTCCCTCACCGGCACTACCGGGTTGAGCGGCACCAACTCGGACATCGATACCACGCGCCGAGTCACCTATCCCGCTGATCCACCCATTCCCTGTCAGCACTTCAAAGCATCACTGACGCTTGTCGAAGCGCTACAGATCACACGACTTTACTTACTTGCCTGACTTAAGCTTCCGCCTGTATTCTTAGCAGGAAAACCGCTTACAAAGCTACCTAATATTCTCTTCTGGTACACACAAAAGCTTTGAGGCTTTCATACGAAAATATAGTTTCTCCACCACTATATAGCTATACCGGCATCTGGTTGCATTCTGATTTTAAGCAAGGCAATGCCGAAAGAATCAGTGCAAAAACTAGATCTGCTATGACAGGATCTTTAGCACTAATATATTTGCGGAAAGAATTGCACGTTGGTGACTCACTCCTCTTTTAAGACCCCTTGAGACCCAAACGTAATTTCCATTGTTAATTTGGGTACCATAAGACTATTTTTAGTGAATATGAAGTAATATTTTATAGATTATGGACCTTTTTAGAATCTTGTCCAATAGATTATTTGGTATATTTCATTTATTTTTCGTAATTCTATGGCTCGAACAATATCGCGATTTTTTTATAGCAAAGGTAGTATCTGGCCGTTTTAAGGGTTACTTGCTATAATCGCTCAGATGTAGCGTTTCCATGTTCACAAGTAGGTGCCCAAGGCTGCACTCCTCCCAAGATATGCTCTGTAAATATAGTCCCTTACATGTATCCTGTCCTGTACGAAACAGCGCCTACACACTCTGGGACTGTTCAACTTGGGCAACAGGAGGAGACAACAAACACAACTCATAACGCAGTGGTGCTTGCTCTTGCACGGCACACGCACAAAGCAACTGACCTGAGAGGCACAGCTTGCCAACTAGACAGAACAGCGGCGGCGTGGGTGTCCATCGACCACTAGCGTTGTTGCATGTGTAAGTGTTTTGTGCTGCAGCTGTTTATGTTGGCGTGCAAGGTATGGAGTGTCAGGAGGAGGAAGAGGGGTGAGGCCAAGGAGGGGTCCGCCGTGTCTCTCGGCCGCAGCGGCACACTTGCAACGCATGATCCACGTCCACCTGGTACTTTATTACGAGTCTCGGTAATTGTCCAAACTCTTGATCTCGTCGTACAGATAGTCTTCGTTCAGGTCGTCATAATTTTCGTGTTTGAGTAGCGTTTTCGCTGTCAAGGTCGTCCTCGTCACCACTCCACACACTCGATTTGTAAAGTCCCTTGGAGCCGCGCCGGTCGTGAGACCTGCTTGCCGCCACGGGTTGCCCTCGTCCATCATGTCGTACCACTGAGGTGGTAGTGGAGGGGTCTGGGGGCGAGGGCGTACTGGGCGGAGGTCGGGGAAGTAAGGCGCGTGGGAGGGCTTAGCAGGTTTCAGTGTTGGCATGCAGCGGACACAGGAAGGTGTATGGAGATGGTGGGTGGCGGTGAACACGGCGCAGTATTCTGGCCTGGACACGGTGGCGCAACTCTTGGGTTCTGTAGCGGCGCTCGGCTTGATGCACCAACCACCTGCGCCTCGACGCCGCTGCTCGGCCGCAACGTCGCTTTGCACTTGAGGGCTGCGTTGAAGGTGTAAAACAGATGGCGAGGGGGGAAGAAAACGATCATAGAGGTTCGAAGTCTCCTTACGGCGATACCCTGGTCTTAATATTTCTCGATATGAATGTACTACTTGATGAGAGTGGACGAGAAGACGAATGATGTGTTATAATAATTTGGTGGTGAGACGCTCAAAACCAAAATCATTTCCCCTCTTTGGCATTAAATCAATCCAACAAACCAAATGTGAAGGCATTGCTTACGTCATTCTTTTCATCTGTACACAATAAATATTTTGTCCAAAACACATGGTATTACTTTCGATATTGTGTGCTAAAAAATCTAACAATAAATGGCAATCATCGTGTAATCTTTTCATCCTACTAGCTTACTTTCAACCCCATTTTACCATTGGCGCAATTGTGATATTTTAATTACGATAACATATACTAACTACTTCAAAAATGTTCATTTTATTTCAGCCAAAACGGTTAGTTAGGTTTAATCAGATTAGGTTAGGTTTAGGTTAGACGTGGGGGTTTTGCTTTAGTAACAGATGAGAACTCAAAAATATTTTTTTTAATCAATACCTTCACGAAAGAGCAAATAAAAAATAGGGAAGCGGGAGCGTGTTTGGGTGCGGCCGGAAAAGGGGGGTGGGGGGAAAAAGGGGGCGGAAAACGGCATATCATTAACCATAGATAAACCGAACAAATACATACGAAATTACTTACGTTATATGGAAAAGAAGTTTCATTGATACTCCCCTGATGTGGTGTTTTCTTTGTCTCAGCTGCTGCTGCTGTTTACTTTGCTGCTGCTGTTCTGCTGCTGCTGCTGTTGGTGGCTGCTGCTGCTGCTGGGTGTCCTTGGCAGAAGTGGACGCACCTGACACAGGCGGGTCTGGTTGACGAGCTTGACAACAACCGAGGGTTTGTCCGTCGACCATACGGAAAAACATCGGCGGACGAGAGTCCAACGCCAGCAAGTCGATCACCGAGCACTTGGCCATCGCCCGGAGGCACTTTTCACAAACGCAGGGGGTCCTTTCCTTCCTGCCTCTGTCTGGGGACATACACAAAGGATTGTTGTGAAATCCACTGCTCACTCTGATTGACATGGATTGGTTACTCTTCGTTTTTTAGCATAATATCGTAAATTCGAAAAACTAAAAGTAATTTTGGCGAGCATGGCTTATCAGAGGGATAATCAGTGGGTTTTTTGTTGACGCGCAGCTCACCACACCGCTAATATTTCCCTCTGTGTGATATTGAGATTAAGCAAATAAGACTGAAAATAAATGTTTAAATAGCACTTTCCCCAAAAACTGTATCATTCCTTTTCCAAGACTTTCACTTCCAAAATACACCATAGATTTCGCTGCTATTATGTCTTTCCGACGTTTGAAAATAACGACTCATGTTGTTTCGGGTAACAGGTCTTAATTGCCATCAACCCTTAGAAAACATTATGTAGAAGGATATTTAAGGGGGGGGAGAGTGGGGTAAGGAAGGGGGGCGTTTCCCACTTTTTTGTCAAAGAATTTTCGTAGTGAGCTGAAATTTTTTACAGCATAAGAGACAGGTAATAGGCAATGATATCTGTGAAATATTTTGACGTTGATAGCACAGCATAATTTTCTGCATTATAAATGTTTTTTGGTGATTACAAAAATAGTCCGTCAATTATTGGAACATTTGTTTGGAAACGACGACTTCTTAACTATTCTAGTTGTATTATATATTTTTTGTTTGTGTAGTAATTTGATCCCTGAACTAAATCATGCACGAGATTGTTTTTAGATAGCTTCATAATATATATATATAGAATATATATAGATATATATATAATAATATATAGTATAATATATATATATATATATATATAATGATATATATATAATAATATATAATATATATATATATATATATATATATATATAGATAGTATATATATATAATGATTATATATATATATAATATATATCATAGATATTATATATATATATATATATATATATATATAGTTATATAGATAGTATATAATATATGATATCTAATATATTATCTCATACACTGTTATATCATATATGATCTATAGATCCATATATATACATATCTTATCTAATAATGATATTATCTATATATATATATATTGGTAGATGTCTATATATTCTATATACTTCATGTAGTCTATATATATATATATATATATGGTATTATAAAAAATTGGTAAAAATTTTGTTTTATTTCTATGTTTTTGCTCTAGTATAGTGTTTATCTTTTGAATTAGAACTATTTCAGAATCGTGAGATTTTAGTCTCTTTCATTGTTGTTTTAGGTGGCAGCAAAACATTTTTTAAATAGGTTCATTGTTTTTTTTTGGAGTGTTTTTTTTTTATAAAAAACCTTAGTTTGAGTATTTTCGAAGCTTTTCCTTCCCCAAATTCATTGGTAGGGTTTTTCATTTTTTTTTTTCTCTTTTTGTTCATGCTTATTTTACATCATGTACAGATATTTGAGAGCATTTTGGCACCTTTCCCTGGTCTTTTCTGTTGAAATATACTTCGAGTGAAGATGGCGCGCTAACAGCGTCCGAATAAGCGGGCGACGAGCGGGGCGGGGGGGGGGGGAGGTTCCACATAGTCTATTTTTATCCAAATTCTATGAGTTTTTTTTTCGAAGTTTTTCACGAGAAAATTTAGTTTACTATAGGGGGTGATTAAGGCCTCAGTGATCTCTAGAGTGGCTGAAACAGAAAATGAAATATTTTTTACCATGGTCTAAAAAAAATTGGAAACGCCCCCCTTAACAACTGATATAAATGTCGAAGATAGATACAGGTGTTTATTATCTCAAGAGATCAACAAGAACATACACCGAAACACTGAGTTAGTAAAATTCATATTAAGTCATCGGTTTTTATGAAGGACCAATAAATTTCAAATGGAAAAGTCCATACTTTCTGTTTCCATAACTCACATTGTGTCTTCCTCTGTTATACTTACATTTTCTGGGTAATTTACTACAAAACCGATAGAAGTACGGATGCAGATTCACGAAACCTGATTCTAAGTTTGCGTATAACAATACGAATGCAAAAAGACGTAACCTATTTTTTTTTTTCTCTTCTTTTCGCTAAACACGGATAAATGGCCTAATTGATGTTAGTAGAAATCTTCCAAAATGTATAGATGCAAACTCCATGTATTTTTGTTTCGCATTTGTCATCTAAACATAAGAAGAAAATTCAAACAAGGAATGCGTGCATTAATGAGGGCTCCAGCACTTTCGTTAACACGTTCTAAACATGTGAAACCTGAGTACCTGGACCGTGGTTAATTCAGGTACAGGTGTACTAAAAACCACCTCGTTAAATCGAATACTAGGATCGGATTTATCGTTTACAGATTAATTGCAACTCTTTACCTCAGGTCTATTGTCCTATACTCACCGTCTCTCCTGTGCACTATTATAATTGGGTTCACACGATTACTAAACCCCACCCACCTCTTTCACACGCCACTGGTATACATAGTCCTCGAATTAAGAGTCACCCTACAACTCTCACCATAATATTATATAGATTTGGCTGTGGTAGAAGTCATCACCACACAACCATCCCACTTACAACACTCCTAATATCCACTACTACCACTACCAACACCCCTACCACAACTAACAACCAACCAACAACCCCCCTAACATACCCTACCACCACTAACAACCCCCCTAACTTCAACTACCACCACTAACAACGCCTTATACCCATCCTATTACTCTCAACCTGTTGTGACAAGCTTGGATCGCCGAGGGACATTGAGAACAGTCACCATAACCTGTATTCAAGATATCAAGTATCACTACTACTTGGAATATCACACAAATGATAGTAGAAAGACGATGTGACTGGGCCCGAATAAGAGGTTGAATCTATGTATTTAAGTGTTTTGTCTTCATAAAACGTCAGCAGGGTACTGCGCTGCACCATACTAGCCCACTATCTCAACTATTACACCAAAACTATTACCATTATACGCGTCCACATTCGAGTCTCCCTCCACATAAAAGTACGCCTCTATCCTTTCCCTATAAAGTTCATGTTATTTACCCTAAATTCTTCACGGTATAGTTTCTTATACCTTGCTTCGGTTGGAAAGATAGTGTGGGTACGGAGAAGCCTTATACCGTGACATTAAATTTCTTATACAGGTAAGTTAGTTTAGATTGTTTTAGAGAAATGCAGTCAAATAATTTTGCCTGAACATAAAGGTCTATCGTTGTTTACGCTTTGCAATGATTCTCTTCCTTTTCATTCTCTGCCTCCTCTTCGTCTACCCTAGTTGTCGTCCTCCTCCTCCTCCTCCTCCTCCTCTTCCTTTTCCTCCTCCTCCTCCTCCTCTTCCTCCTTCTTCCCCACTACGTCCTCCTTCACTTCTTTGCACTGTGTCAGGTCAAGACAGACGTGAATGTCTGAGAGTATATGAAGAGTCATGGTCAGCGTTTTGGAGAAAGATATTTTGACCTCATAGGAAAACATTTGAACAGCATTGTAAGAAAAGAATACCGAAACTTTTATAATAACATATTACTTAGCAATATTTTCATCCAAAAAACACACACACACACACACACACACACACACACACAACACACGCACGCACGCACGCACGCACGCCCGCACTCACCGCAACGCACGCGCGCGCACACACACACCACACCTTCACTTCACTCATAACTCTGGCCAAGCCTCCTCCTGGACACCCATTAGCACACTCGCTCGCCGCGTACCTTAACGAGGCTAATTATCACGGATGAAAGTTGACTTAAAAACTCGTGTTACCAATACTTACCTTCCGATAAAACTCTCTCAGTTCATTCACATTTTCACCTTGCACTGCTTTGATTCAGGGAGCGAGCATCGGCTTCCTGATTGGCGGCGAGTGCGACGGCGGTAGGGACTCGGTCCCTTTCCCGGTATAGGGAATCTAAGTAATAGGTGTTTTCTGTTTCCTTATAGGTGTTTTGTATCAACATAAGACACTGTATTTATGTTAGTGGATGATAACTTATCGTATGGTTTTAAAGGTTTTAAGTGGAGCCCTTCAAGGAATATTATATTTGTCCTTTTAAATTCTTATTTTGCCTGAATGAGCTTTTCGGTATGCAAATCCGAAGAAATATTAAAACTGGATGTTTTGTGTTTCCACAAATAGCTAATATTTTTATGTACAATACGTTTTGTACTGTGGCTCATCTTTCTGCTTTAGGGTTGTCAAACAATTTACTGTAAATGAAATGGATTTTTATATAGTTCTGATGTCAAGTTGTTAGTGAGAAACTTATTATTATGAATTTCAAACAAAGTCAATATAAAGATTACATTTCGGAAAAATCCTCCTAGATGAATGCAAACCTTGGAGTGTTAACTCTTAACAAATGCCTCGGACACTGGTACGTAGTGTATGCGTGACCACTTGATTATAAGAACATTAGGACGATCAACAGGCCAGGAGACTACACGTGCTAGTTTACTGATCTTACATTACTATATATTTAGACATATTAGGCAGATTAACTTAGCCGCATTATGATTCTCAAGATCTGTTCATGTACTGTATATTGTGTTTATATATCAATAAGACTGTGCAAATTTAAAGTTTAAGTCTGTTTTAGTTTTTGTATCTAGATTCAGCCTGCATGTATTTCGTAATGAATCAAACTTTGTGTCTGAATTTGAAGATATATCACTATCATCAGCTTTATAGAAGCAATACACTATAATTGCGAATGAAATATCCTAACGTAGTTTCTAGCCTACTTTACAAAAAGCTCCATGGATTCATCCTTATCCTCGTCTATCTTATATTTCATACTAACTTACATGGCAAATAGGAAGTGACATTAACCCTTGTACACCTGGATAGATCCTTTATCGGTAGTTAGGACAGAGACGGATAGAATTAAAAGAGACTAGAAAAATATAATGAAGGGGGATGCAAATGGATGTCGGTAGTGTCCTATGTATAACAGGACTACCACGTGGAGGTCTCTATACCAGCCTTTGCAGCTTTCCGTATGTTTCTTATGTTTCTAGTGTCTGACAACACAACAATAAAACATAACTGACACAAAAATAGGAACGGGAAAGTTGTCACCCGCAACGACTGACTTTGTTTATACATATCTCCTTTTTAGAGCCTTGCAGGAACTATGTACATTTTGAATCTTGTTTCCCTTCTCCAGACCTACTGTTACATCTGACAGCCCAGCAGCACGGCATTACCATGTTGAAACAGTGAAAATGGACTGAGGCACTCCGCAGCTCTAGGTGAAGGATAAGCCCCGAGTCCAAGCTATAGCACCCCGTACATGTGGAGGTTAATGTATGTAATGGTCTGGCATGTGTGTGTGTGTGTGTGTGTTGTGTGTGTGTGTGTGTGTGTGTGTGTGTATTCCATCTATTTTGTTTGTAATTTTACAGGGCCCTGAGCACGCTCGTATGGCCCCGTCGCCATATCACCATTTTTAATCATTCATCCTTAGTGGCTTGTGTTGGCCGAAGCCATCACCCCGAGAGCAAGTCACAAACCCCGACTAACACCCGTACCCATGTCACTGCTAGGGTGGACGGGCTTCGGGGTTTAAGGAAAACACCCATCGTTTTCCGCTCCGCCCGAGGATCGGAACCCGGACTTCCTTCGGTGGTGTGTGTGTGTGTGGGTGTGTGTGTGTATGTATGTGTTGTTTATATCTATATATATATATATTATATATATCTATATATATATAATGTGTCTGTGTGTCTGTGTGTGTGTGTGTGTGTGTGTGTGTGTATATATATAAGGTGTGTGTGTGTGTGTGTGTGTGTGTGGGGGTGTGTGTGTGGTGGTGTGTGTGTGTGTGTGTGTGTGGTGTGGGTGTGTGTGTGTGGGTGTATGTATGTGTGTGTGTAATATATGTGTGTGTGTGTGTGTGTGTGTGTTTGTACGTGTGTGTGTGTGTAATGTGTGTGTGTGGAAACCCTAAAGCCTCTAAGACAAATGGTCACGCAACACCGTATAGTGTAGTTTATCAAGGGTACGGATTGAGAAGAAAAAAAGATCTGTACACATACGTACGGTTCATTTGAATGATATATGAGGGGAACCTCCGCCTCTGCCACCCCAATTCTATTCTTCTCATCCAAGCTCACCCTCTCAAAGCGTGTTACCTAGCATCCTCATCTTGGAAACCCACCGCCGCTACTCCAAGCTCTACTTTTTTTTTTACAAAAAAATCCTTAAGATTGCGACCCTAGGTGGTTTTACCAGGTGTCTTGGTGTAAGTAACAGAATCAGAGATGACCTCCTTTTCTAACTGGATTACCTTCGATTCCTGAAGAGTGCATTCCTGATTCCACAATGGCCTCGCAACATATGAGGTCTTCCTGAGGCAATCGCGGCGATCAGGTCCGGCAGATGCGAGCCCAGCGAGCCAAGGAAGACGTCTGGCTGCCCACGTATGAGTGCACAATCAAATAGAAGATCCGCCAATCCAGAAGAAAGTGGAAAGAGAGGCGAGCTGTGTTTGGATTCCCAGCCGTAGGACAAGACTCCCCCCCCTGGCGAGGAGTGACAGAGCCACGGAGGAGCCTGACCTCATTCAGAACCCTGCAGGAGGAATGAACCTCAGGCAGGGAACTGCGACTCTTGAGGAGGACGATGGATGAAGAATAGGCAAGATGCTTTGCAAGATTGATCGCGTGAGAAATTGCTGCTAAATACTGCTGCCTTAATGAGCAGGCCTGGCGCGCCGTCATGGAGGGCTTGCAACCTCCTCTTACGTGACGCAATACCAAGCTTGGCAAATCCTTATCCTCCCATCCAGTCTCTTTGTGCTGGATGGAGCCCGATTACACCACGCTGCCAGATTCCTGCTCAGAAAAGTGTGGGGTGCCATCACCGCCTGACGAGCAGCAGAAGGCAACAGGATGGGTGGTGGCGCGGCTGACTTCCCCCCAAGCGCATGTGGTGCTCACGTAACGCACATCATCCAGGCGTTCCTGCGACGCACGTAGCTTCCTTGTGCAGGGCATCAGCGAGAAGGCACAGGAGGCGGGTGATGCTATAAAGTGCAACTACGCCATGCAGGCATCATTCACCGCTACTTCAATGAGGGGCTGGGACAACCTTGTCATTTTACAGAAGATCAAGGATACGGAAATGTTTGAAAACAGCAAGGACGAAGTGAGGACGATACAAACGATGCATACGAAAGCGACGATGACTCGGTGATGATATTCTGAATGATGAGGGTGGTGAGAGCGAGAAGTTCCTGTGACAGTGAAGGAGATGAAGAAAGCGATGGGATTTTGGGGGGGGAGGTGCGTCTGAAGAAGAAGCTATAAAGCTGAACGAAGCCGTGAAGGAAAGTGAATGAAAGCAATAAGGAAGAGAATGAGGACAGAGGAGAAGGAGTATGGTGAAGCAGTTCTTTAGCGCCGTTGTCCCGCGACACGCTGAGGACCGCGAGGGTTTGGTGACGCCGTGGAGGCGATCCTACCAGCGGCAGCAAGAACGGTGCAGGAGTCCCGAAGGAAGGGCGAGAAGGGCAAGGTGCACTACGCCGTTACAGAGCCGCAGCCACCACCCTGACGGCTTCCAAGACAGCGCCTCTGGGATGCATGAGCAAGACATTGACTCCGCGACGAGGAGAACGACCGTTATGAGTTTTTTCATCCCCGACGACAAATCCTACGATGGTCCTTTGAATACTCCGACGACGAGAGGAAGTACTGCCTCTCTCAGACCGCGTCGACGGGACGAAGAGAAGGACTGTTCTCCTGCTGCTGAGACTGTTGTCGGTGCTCCGTGGGCCACAACGCTGTACCACGAAGCACAGGAGTCAGGCTTGCCTGCATGGACCGTGGAAGGATGGACATGGAAGGAGAGCATACTTCAGGAGAGAGACTGGGAGGCGTCCTGTGTGCCAGAAGTGACGATGAGCAGAGTGATGAAAGCGGTGGCCTACTTTGAGTCCCTGCCTATTATCCCTCGCAAGCGAGCACGAAGACAGTGACTCTGCTGAAGAGAATGAAACAGAGAGGTGACCTCAGTGTGGTGAAAAGGATTGTTTGCGGACTTCAGCAACAGTAGCGACGAAGATGAGGTGGAGGAGAACATGTGGCAGGCTGAGGCAGCATGGAGGCGCTTCCCTGTGGATGAAGGAAATTGGTGTGCTGGCGGCCCAAGAAGGTATAGACATCAGCCGAAAATTCCACCGCGGCAAGGCTGCCTTGTTCCGAAGGTGAGCCGTTCCCGGGTCGCGGGCAAAGAGTGAGACCTTCTGGAACATTTCATGCAGAGGACGTCCAGCCGGAAGATTCGTAGTACGTGTGAAGTCGGTGTGTCCGTCCGGAACTTTGCGCTGTCGGGATGCTGAGGCGGCGGCCAAGGGCTTGAGGCGTTCCCAGGCTGTGCCTGAGACGGAAGACCAGCACAGTGTGGAAGTCTCTGAGGCGGCAGAAGGCCTCTGAACCATTTCTCAGAAAACGGAGATGGAGGCTCATTCTTTACGTTGTATCGCGAGTGTCAGTGTCTTGTGAAGAGATCTTTTGAAGCAGGCGGCGGTCGAGAGGCTCTTAAAAAACGGTATTCACGTCAAGATCGTGAATTTCTTTGGATTGGTTGCCTTGCGGGCGCGGAAATACCTGTACGACCACGTTGTTCACCAAGATGCGAGGGACAAGGGTGAGAGGAGTCGCACTGCTTACCCGGATAGAAACCTCGCTCTTGTTGTTCATGAGACGTGGCCAGAAGGCAAGGACAGGGAGCAGCTTTTCCCCTGGTCAGCACGCACTATTTGGCCAAAGCTTCAAGGCTACGTGGAAAGCCTCGTTTCAAATTCATTGACGACGATTACATTATATTGCGAAGTCGAGAAAACGGCCCGCCGCGAGGAAGTGGTTCGAAAAACTGAGAGCATGAGCGAAAAGAAAAAAAAAGTATTTGTTCTGTCGCAAAAATTACTTACGAGATTTGACGCAGAAATTCCTGGAGCAGAAACACAATCTTTGAGAGGGAATTACCGACGCACGAGCTTATAGTCTGTTCCCCCTGTACCCTATGATGGATGATTGGGCTTGATGCATCCTCCGCAAGAGAAGAGAATGCAGCTGGTCGCGTCGCGTAATAAGAAGCAGCTGCACCTTCGATCGAAGATTACGTCAACATGGTGAAAAGAAAAGGCAAAGCCCAAAGACAAGGTTTTGAAAAGCATGAACAAATTTTTTGTCTCGAGTTCTGCCGACGCCCTCATCCTAAAGTGTACGACATCCAACGCAGAGAGCGAGTGTTTGCAGAGCGACATGGTGGTGGGCAGCGAGACCCATCCGAGAAATCATGCTATGTGAAGCCACAGGTTGGACGACGATGAGTCCCCTTGAGAAGACGCTGAAAGGGACTTGAATGGTACGACTCAGTGGACGAGGAAGACGACGACAACTCTGATTTGGATTGGTTGGAAGAAAACTCTTATAATTGCTAAGAAGAAGATGTTGAGGGAAGAGGAGTCAGGATCGAAAGGCGGCGGAGGCGAGGGAGGCCAATGTGGAGGCCGCTAAGCCTAAGCAGATATTCCGTGAAACTTCCTGCTCAGTATTTAAACCGTCAAGGAATCAAACAAACAGAACGCGGTGGCGAATCGTACCCCACCTGGCCTGCCCTTCGAAGACGAGGCGCTTTGGAACTCCCTTCCCACCACGCCAGTCTTGGACAGATTTTCGTCGGCCTCTCAGCAGCGTCGAAATCCCGCGGTTACGGCCGCTGAGGATCGACTTTCAGAGGGAAAATACTCGGCTTTGGCACTACAAACCAAGGGCTTTATCAAAAACCATTCAGTGCTACGGAAAGCTGAGAAACTCTACATCAGAAGCGAGGAAGGCTGAGAGAACACGAAACACGTACGAAAGGAACCTGATATCGAGTGGCCCAAGAAAAGGAAAATTCAGGATGGATTGACGAAATGACGCAGAAGAGTAGAAAATAAAACATATGGAAGGATGACGAAAAGTGTTAGGTCATGAACTACGATGATCGAGTCATTTGAATATGAGGCCGATGAGGAATGTGAGAGTGACAGCTGATCAGAAAAGAACTGGAAGCGGGGGCAATGTGTAGAAAACCCGAGGAAAGGAATGTTCCGACTAACAAAACTACGAAATGGCGGCAAGAAGTGGATGAAAGAAATTTCGGAAGGTGAAGAAACCGAGGCAAGGCCGAAGCTAAAGTATCAAAATAGGAAAAGTCGCTCCAGAAAAGTTTGTCAGAACTAGAAAACATGAAAATTTGAGAGAAGAAAAATATAAGAACAGACAGAATAAGGAGTAGACAATGATAGAGTTTGGGAAGCGATGAAAGAAATGCGCCGTGGAAGATAGATCAGAATTAACAGCGTCAGTATGTAGGTATTGAGGAGTAACACGGCGAATGTGGAGATGATCAAAGATGGCAACTGATAGGAATGATGACAAAAAAAACACAATAAACATGCCATGTATTGCCACTTACTTTATAATGGATGCAAAAAAAAAAAAAAAAAAAAAAAAAGATTAAATGTATTGTCTTACCTAGGAATGGATGTAAAAAATAAAAAAAAGTTAATGTTCTAGGAATGGAAAAAAGAAAAAAAAATTCAATGTATTGTCTTAGGAATGGATGCTAAAAAATAAAAATGTATGTATTGTCTTACTTACGAATGGATGCAAACGAAAAAAAATAATAAATAAATCTAATGTAGCCTATTTATTGTCTTAGAAATGGATGCAAAAAAAAAAAAAAAAAAAAAAAAAAAATTCAATGTATTGTGTTACTTAGGAATGGATACCAAAAAGAAAAAAAAAAGAAAAAAAAAGTTTTATATTTATTGTCTTAGGAATGGATGAGAAAAAAAGAAAAAAAGATTTAATGTATTGTCTTATTTAGGAATGGATACAAAAAAAAAAAAAAAAAAAAAAAGTTTAATCTTTGGAATGAATGAAAAAAAAAATCAATATATTGTCTTACTGTCTTATTGCCTTATCTTACTATACTTATTGAACATTATGAACATAATTGCATATAATAAATATATCTTAGTTGATGATCTACGTATATGGTTGGTAATATATCTTGGTTGATGATCTATATGGTTGGTAATATATCTTGGTTGATGATCTATATGGTTGGTAATATATCTTGGTTGATGATCTATATGGTTGGTAATATATCTTGGTTGATGATCTATATGGGTTGGTAATATATCTTGGTTGTTGATTATATGGTTGGTAATATATCTTGGTTGATGATCTATATGGTTGGTAATATATCTTGGTTGATGATCTATATGGTTGGTAATATATCTTGGTTGATGATCTATATGGTTGGTAATATATCTTGGTTGATGATCTATATGGTTGGTAATATATCTTGGATGATGATGATATCTATGATTGATAGAATATAATGTTTCTGGGTATGGTTGTATTTAGAACGTATAGATTCAAACCTTTTCGAGGCTTGCTAGTCCAAGGGGGTGTGTTATGTGTACGTAGCCTTTGACAAGGGAACTATGAAAGACGCAACAGATGGCGTGAGGTTTGATGACTGATAGGGTGAAAGATTTAGTTCTTTGGCGAGCGGTGCAGTTCTTTCTTGATAAAGTAAAAAAAATAGATGAGACTTATATTGAAGGTAAAGACGTAAAAAGGAAAATAACTAATCGGTGTACTAATAAAGCGGTGAAATCGAAGGTATTTTGTTTGTGAGAGTGTATGATGAGGATGAGAATGCACGTTGTGGTGGGGGGTGGGGGGGCAGGGGCTCGGTAATGAACTCCAACTGATGACAAACATACAGGACAGTCTGACGGCAATGTGGTTTCGTATGAAGGTGTAGCGAAGAAAATGTGATGATTTGTGGGACTTGAGTGTGATGTGGAGATGCTAGTGGAAGGCCGACGCCGAGGATCAGTCGCTGGCGCTAGTGGGGAAATAGTGGTGATGCAGTAATGATTGGAATTTATCGATAGGAATAGCAGCTGGTGTGAGTGTGAGTGAAGTCATGTTGCCTGTGGTAGTTTAGGTGATAAAATATGCTTTGGGCTTAGTATGACAATAGTGATTAGTTATCACGTTAAAGGGGGAAATCAAGAATTTTGTTTCCTTTCTTTTTTACATTCGGACCCTATAGCGCCTGGAGACAGAAAAAAAAAGAAATTCAAGAATTATTCCTTTTTTTTTTTTTTTACATCTGTTGCTGAGCGCCTGTAGGCATTGAGTGACCTCCAAGGGGGGTGGGATGATAGGCCCCGGTGGTTCATTGAGGGCTGTGATGGTTGGCCCTGGTCCCGTGGTGGAGCAGGCAGGATTGTTAGAGTGCGCCTGTGATTATTGCTCATGCCGCACCCTGGGTCCTCCGATGCAACTCCAATCGAAGGTAGAGTTAAGGGCGCATTGTGGTGTTCTTAAGGCCCCACTCAGCAGTTGCAGAAAGATCTCAAGTGGATATTCGGCCTCATCAGGGATCGAATCGGGTCACTGAGCACGCCGAATCGGAGAGACGTAACCACTCTAACAACTGCTGCCAAACAGGCACGGATTCCGACACTTTGAAAGAGGGTGGAGGCTGGTGAGAGGTGGAAGGAGGAGGCTTGAGGGGAGGTGCAGGTGACAGAGACGAAAGGAGGCGCCTTAACCACCTGAGGGAGCGCACCTCAGAGGCGTCAAACGTTTAATGCGTTGAAGGAGAAGCCCACCTTTGGCATTCAGTGAAAGCCACGAGTTGTTTCTTTTCAGTGCTTTCAACCGGTCAGCTTGGGAAATGTGAAGAGTTCATGAGAGAATCTCTTACTGTTGAAAAGGACGCTGTGCGTGGCGGCGCGGCGTCTTGTATTACTTAATTCCATCGATATTGTTAAGCAAAATGCTCATGTTTGTACTGCGAAGCGTGAAAACCCACAAACACGCCACAACGCACCACGCACACACAGCCAGCGTGTCAGGCTGGCCTGGAGGCGTCATTGCAAGGCTTGATGTTCGGAAAGTGTGTGGTTTTGAAGCCCAGATCGGGGTGGAAGAGGCTCTTAACACAGACGTGTTTGGCGAACTCCATGCCAATTAATATTAATCTCATGAACGCACCAAAAAAAACCAAAAAAAAAAAAATGTTTACAACACGAAAAAGTTGGCGCGAAGTCAAAACTTTGAGGTTAGGGAGTATGAGGAGGAGGAATAGGAGATGTATAACAAGGGAAACACAAAGGAAAGAACAACAGCAAACAGTCTGCTGATCCTGGCAAGGCTGTTTGTGATAAAGTTACATAGCTGACCTAAGTTTGCAAGACATAGGATAGTGAAAAAGCAAAGGCTCTCTCCCACCCTCTAATCCGTACAGAACAGTCGAGGCTGGCACGTCAAGGAAAGGGAAGAAAAATCCGATGGAAATATGGAAAATTGCCAAGAATTTTTTTTTGGAACGAGGATTTTTCTCTTCTGAAAAAAATCACTATGCTACAACTTTCATGGAAAAAGTAACTGAGGGCTTGAGGGAGTGAGGAGGAGGAGGAGAGGAGGAGGAGGAGGAGGAGGAGGAGGAGGAGGCGGAGGACGGAGGAGGAGGAATACATAGGAATACACTAGGAATAACAGACATACAGGAGAATATTGGCCATAACTAGGGCATTATCTGTTGAACTACATACTCCTAACTATCAACACATGTAAGAGGACAGTTGGAAAATGATACCAATTTCCTAAAGAAGATAGAAACATGGACGTTTCGTAGTGAAGAATGATAGGATATGAAATATGCTAACTTACAACTATCACTAACACTAAATCGATCCGCGGGACTAGAATATGAATTCGCAGGCACTATCAATACCCATTACTTTACATGTGCGCGTCGTCTGTTGTTAAATGTAGTTATTGTGCTGGCTTCGACAACATTTGCTGGTAAGTTGTCTCCATCGATCAACAACTCTAACGTTAAAATTTTTTTTTACCGGATCTGTGATGCCAAACGTGGCCGTTCAGGTTTTTTTAAACCGTTATTCTTTCGTTGTCACTTGAAGAGGAAAGCTTGAATAGGTATCTCTTGATTTAATGACATTCAAATCCTTTTAGGATCTTAAAGGTTTCTAAAAGGTCCCCACGGATTCTACCGTATCCTTTAAGGAAAACATTTTTAAGTTTCCGCAGTCTCTCTTCAATAAGATGGATTTCGCAAGGCGGAATTAGTTTGGATTCTCTTCTTTGCACTGATTCCAATTGGCTTGATCTGCGGAGGAGGAGGAGGAGGAGGAGGATGAGGAGGAGGAGGAGAGGAGGAGGAGGAGGAAGAGGAGGATGGAGGAGGATGAGGAGGAGGGAGGTAGGAGGAGGAGGAGGAGGAGAGGAGGAGGAGGAGGAAATGGTGGGGGGTTTTGCCCAGCTGCGTTTCTGAGTTTCCAAAACAAGCATTCACCATGACAACTTCTGCCCCCGCCACAGCCGTCGTAGTATCGCTTCAAGGGCCTCACCGATTACTTGTCACACTCTCTGTGGCAGCTTCCCAGATTACACCAAGATTTCCCGCGCCATTATTTCCTCGCCTAAATTGCTTCGCCAAAGGAGTGAATGAACGAACCCAGTCGGGGGAGGAGAGTGAGGCAAGAAAAGGATAAGAGGGGATGGAGGAGGAGGAGGAGGAAGAGAAAGAAGGATAACAAGACCCGTATCACACTGCCAGGAACTCTATTTCTATGCTCCGACTCTTACTTATATTCGTTATAGTATTTGATTTATTTCAAAGACGGCATGCTTCACCCCAGGCATCACTCACTCGTATATTATGGTACGGTGACCCAAAGACTACTGTATACAGTAGTCTTTGTCGTGACATCCATCCTACCACGGAACATGACTTGCAGAAATAACCCTTTCTATATGAAGAAAAAAACCCACTGCATCTGCGAAATTGACACACAATCCAGACACAAGGTTGCTGTTGCCCCCAGACAGGTTTGAGCCACGACCTGGGGCGTCGCAATCCACTCCCCCTGCAGCACTGTCCCGCCACCGCCACCAGGGTGGGGGGTTGTTGCGCCACTGCGAGCTGGGCTGGAGGATTCTCGTTGGGGCAAAGCCAAAGCGACACGCAAGGGTAAGTTGCCGTTTCTCCGAAAGGTAGGCTACGATGCGCCACTTGCAATAAACAAAATTTAAATGGTGTAGGAAGCAAGGACAAGAGACAACAGCGCTTGCCTGCAGTATTATATGACAGAAAACAAATGACCAGATGGACAGGAAAAATATAGTGATTATTCCATTTAAATGTATTGGTATGGTAGCTAACTTGTTTAGATTTCTGGCGTGTACTTTATGTAGCAGTAGCCAAATTTTGTCCCCCCCTGTTTATAATTGATAAGATCCTTTTGGTTAGGAAGACAAGGAAAGGTTTTTTTACTTTGTCTTTTTTTCTTTTTATCTCCAAACACTCTGACCTCCCTGGCAGGAAACTGCGTCCGGCACAGTCAGGACTGAAAAAATTTTCACCATTCTCGAACGTCCTGTTGTCAAGTGACAGCCGACCGTTCGTTACCGTTCGTTCCTGTCTCAATCGACAGAATTGCTGAGCACCACGGAAGGGGAGGGGGGGGGGGGAAGAGGGGAGAAGATATAAAAAGAAAGAAGGCGCGGAAAGGAAAAAGGGGGGATAAGGCGGAAGGAGGGAAGAAAGCGGAGGATGAGGGAAGAGTACAAAAAATCGTATCCAGCATTACCCCCCCCCCCCCCGTAAACACTGTTCAGAACGGTATGATGTACGCTACCATCTACACATAAAAAAATCATGCAGTTTATGATATTAGGCTCGGAATTATTTTCAAAAACTTTGATTTTTTTTCGGACTCATGGAATAAAACCTACATTAATTGGAAATAATGTCCAATCAAAAAACTCCTCTCGAGACTTCTTTTATCTAGTAAAAAAAATATCCGCAACAACTTTTCTTCAACGTTGCCTTTCTCTGCGGTCCCCTTGGCAATACCCGCTATCTCTTTCCCATACATGCAATGCTGTGAAGCTCGCCAAAATCGCTGTTGAAGATCGACATAGAAAGGAGATCCCGGGCTGTTCCTTCCTCGCCCTAATTAATGATGTCATGAAAATTCTTCGCATGAAGTTTTTAACGCCTCCCTCAGGTCTCGAAACAACAGGGTTTCTGAAGTTTTCTTAAGGTTTGAATCAGGTTTGCGTCAGACTTTTTTATCTCTATAATACCACCATTTCCTTCGCGTAATGGGAATGTATTTATCCTGTTGCAAAGAGAAATGCTGAGCTATATTTTTTCTTCGAAATAAACCGCCTCACGCCCGCATCCTAACTTTGCCTTCCCTGTCATCTGAAACTTTGTGAGCATCTTGGAAAGCCGTCTTAATTAGCAATATTCTGAAGCATATGTTACTGGGAGCTTAAAATCACCAAAAACGCGGTGTATGATCTAATTTGCAATTATTCGTTGTGACCATGAAATGACTTATCAACACCAAATATTGAAAAAAAAGTTCATGATAACGAGTATTCTCCATTTTATATGCTCATTCACGGCAAAAAAACTGAAAAACAATGGCAAAGTATATTCAAGTGTGTGGATGTAATGTTAGATGAATTTTAGAAGCAAAGTATGATGTCTTTCAAAGGCGAAGTAATCCAAGCTCAGTGCGTTGCGTTCTATCATAACATCAGAAATACTATTTACATGTACAAGTCTGCAACATGTGTCATTTCTAATCTATACACAATAAAAAATATTCATTTCGAGATGAGATTTTCTAGATTAGAATATTAAATTGAATTTTAGATAGGAGTAAATCGTGAGAAAACAATTAGCAAATTTTGTGTATTCAGATATCATGAACATTTTAGCAACACGCATTATTTCTTTGTTCATTAGTCTTTTCTCTCGTACACACACACAAACACACCACACCCACACACCCACACAACCACACACACCCCCACCCCCACCCCTACCCCCACCCCCACCCCCACCCCACCACCCCCACCCCCACTCCCCCCACCCCCACCCCCACACCCACACCACACACACAACCACACACAAAAAACGTGGCACTTTTTGCTGTCAGTTGAAGCATCATGGAAGTCGGCGACCATGGAAGGTAATACAGCACAGAAGGGAGGCAAGCACATGAAAAACTCACCTCGACAGATGCCACTCAGGTCCTTGCCCCATATTATACACGCAGGGTGAAGGTTCCTTGGAGGCATCGCAAGGAGTGTGTGGGTTGCATAGGTTCCCGCCTGCCGCTGCGCACTGCCAGCAACAGCCGCCCGCACACCGTTCCGCAACTAAGGGAAACTTTCCCGGGGGCGCACTCCGGCACGGCGCATGCACTCACACGGGTACACAAAAGCGAGCCAGGCGGACTTGTTGGGGAGGGAGGAAGGCCTCTGTGGAAGCTTGGCATACTAACATAAGTTGACAGGATAACTTAAAAATTAGTGCTAAAAAAAATAAAACAGTTTTCTGGTTATATATTATTCTTCTTCTCTCTTTTTCTTTCTAAAAGCATCACAGTCCACACAATATCCTATTCTGTACCGATCATGATGACACTTAAAAAAACAGTGTTCAAAAGCAATGAAATCACCGTTTTAGATAGGTTCGCCATAAAATCACTGCCATCGCCTTTAAATGTAACAAGTTGAACAGATCCAGAATTAAATCCCCCACATGTCGGTGCAGCAGGAGCAGCAGACAGCCACGAGAGCAGCAAGAGAGAGGCGTGGAGCGGCAGTCCCTTGGCTGTAACAGTGCTACATGAACGGGACACTTCCCGTTGTCATGCACAGATGCAGATCCAAAATACGCAATCAAACAGTATGAACGTTGTCATCCCCACACTACTTGCTTCGCAAAAGCATCACGTGCGCCACCACTACGAATACAATCACGACCACAGCTTCCCAACAGCAACCACACAGTCACAACACCACACGACCACAAGGGAACCATAATACGGCAACACGCCACCAACATCAAGAGGCACCAAGACACCACAATACCGCCACAAACCCGTAACACAACACAAACAAACAGCATAACCATCAGGGAGGTGTGTTGCATTGCGTTCCCTTATCGCGCTCAACGACCGGAGCGCGACGTCTGGGGCGGCGGCCACCACACGGCACTCAGAGCGCAAAACACTTCTCGTTTGTTTATTTTTCTTGGTACGTTCCCGCGTTACTTCGAGGCCCTTCATCACCCCGGCACGTGCTGCACAGGAAACGCTTCTTGGTTAATTGATGATGTGTTGCTTGCTTTTTTCAATGTAATCTAACTAGACGCATGGCAAATTGAAACTTAGCATTTCAAGTAGCCTACATTAGAAGTTTTGCGCACAGGCGAAGGTTTTAAAAGGCTTTAAATACGACAGCACACAAAGTTGGTGGTTAAAGTTTCGGCGGGCACCTTTACTGCAGGTAAAACAGGTGAGGACAAATTGCCTCATGGGAACGCGAGGGGCGATTGTTCCCCTCTTGGTGTCGCACAATGTGCCACGCACGGCCGGGGAGCGAACCCTTACTACATGTGGCGAAACAATCCACCACCAATACTAATTTTCATGGAAAGGTAACATTTTCATCGAATGTGGCATTTTTCATTAACGAATAAGTAAAAACATTGGTTCTGTATATGTGTGTGTGGGGGAAGGAGGAGGATCTAATACTGAGACCCCAAAACAAGGTTCACTTGGTTGCCATACCGAAACGAAGTGGACAGACGGGGTTGTTGGTGTTATCATCATTTCAATCTTTTGGATGAGGACCACTTCATCAAAATGATTTCCTGCTCAGACAAAAGTCGTTCCTGTGTGGTCGTAAACATTGTAACTAGTATTATCGATTCCACGGCAAGGGACATGGCGACGATGAACTGCCGTGCACGTTTGTTACGCCACGATGGACCCCGAGGAAAGACAACTACTAGTGGGGTTAAATAGCGCACTGACTGAGGAGAATACCAAAACTACTACTCCTCCTCCTCCTCCTTTCCTTTTGGTTTTTTTTCTGTGGCAGATTATACCATAAGGCTAGTTCAGTACATGACAAGGCGCGCTGACATGGAACTCTCCTAAAAAGGCGCCAAACAGGTCCTTGTTGTAGTAGAGGGCAGTGGTCACCACAGCCCCTGGTC
>JACEEZ010002544.1:0-21593 GCA_016584305.1 Chionoecetes opilio | reverse complement strand
TGCCAACGGGCTGAGGTGGAGTCCGTCATCCCCAAACAGGATGGAATCCTCAACCAGGATGGGGTCCTCGTAGAAATTATCCCAGAAGTTTGCGAAGTCTACATTTTCCTGTGCACAAAGAGCCCTTAGCCGGTTATTTGCGCTGAACGCTTTATCGTAAAAGCGTTGGCCAACACCTAGTCTGGGGAGAATTCCTGAAATAATGATATGATTAGTTTTAATTTTGAACTTCCGGATCAACTTCCTGTACTTGTCCAGTATTTCTTCAGATCCGCTACTGTACACGTCGTTGGTTCCTGCATGAATGATATAGAGAGTGTTATCGTTTGTGTTCTTGGTGACGTCATCGCAGGCTGTAGTGATGTCGTCGAGTCTGGCTCCTGGGAAACAGAAGCGCTTCCTTTTGTCACTTGTGACCCTACCACAAAACTCCACCAGCTGTCCTCGGAGAATTGAGTCCCCGATCAATCTGGTCTCGTGTAAGTCTTCTTTCATTTCGCCAAGAACCTGAAATTTGTTGAAGGTTGTGATCGTTAAGGGCGCCTTAACTGCTGTTGATCGTCGCGATCCTCGCCTTACTGGAACGAAGGGAGCAGGTGAAGGAGAAGACGAAGGTCGGGGGGGGAGGGAGGAGGCTGTGTGGAGGACTGAGAAGGGGAGGAGGAGGAGGAGGAGGAAGAGGAGGGGTAAGAGGGGTAGGTAAGGCGAGGAGGAGGATGATGAGGAGGAGAGGAGGAGGAGGAGGAGGAGGAGGAGGAGGCAGGAGGAAGGGAGAAAGGAGGAGGCGAGGAGGAGCAGAGTGGGGGAGAGAGAGGGCGAGTGAGAGTGGCGAGGAGGGGAGGAGAGGGGGCCAGGAGGGGGAGGAGGAGTGGATGAGGAGAGAAGAGTCGTCGGCGGCAGGGGAGGGGGAGGAGAGGAGGAGGAGGAGGAGAGGAGAGCGAGGAGAGAGAGGAGGAGGAGGGGAGGAGGGGAGAGATGAGGAGGAGGAGGAGGAGCGTGCGGCTTATACAGATAGAGGATCGGAGGAGTAGGGAAGGGAGGAGAGAAGCCGGAGGATGAGACAGGTACAAAATCGTAGCATTAACGAAACTGTTCAGAGATGGTATACTGTACCGCTACCATCTACATCATAAAACTCATGCATTTTATGATTATGCTCGGAATATTTCTAAAACTTAGATTTTTTCGACTCATGAAAACTGACATTAATTGGAAATGTCAATTAAAACTCCTCTCGAGACTTCTCTGTCTAGTAAAAAAATATCCGCAACAACTTTTCTTCAACCTTGCCTCTTCTCTGCGATCCCTTGGCAATACCGCTATCTCTTTCCCATACATGCAATGCTGAACTGCTCGCCAAAATCGTTGTTGAAGATTCGAAATAGAAAGATCCCGAGGATGTTCCTCCCTTCTCCCTAATTAATTATGTCATGAAAATTCTTCGCATGAAGTTTCTACACCTCCTCATGTCTCGAAACAACAAGGTTCTGAAGTTTTCTTAAGCGTTTGAATCCTGTTTGGTCAGACTTTTTATCTCTATCAATCACCATCCATTTTTCCTTCTTGCTTAATGAATGTATTTATCCTGTTGCAAAGAGAAATGCTGATCTATTTTTTCTTCTAAATAACCGCCTCATACTAACTTTGCCTTCCTGTCATCTGAAACTTTGTGAGCATCTTGGAAAGCGTCTTAATTAGCAATATTCTGAAGCATATGTTTACTGGGAAGTTAAAATCACTAAAACGCGTGTATGATAATTTGCTAATTATTCGTTTTGACCTGAAATGGCTTATGAACACAAAATATTGGAGAAAAAAAAGTTCATAATACGCGTATCTCCATTTTATATGCTCATCACGGCAATAACTTGAAAAAATGGCAAAGTATATTCAAAGATGTTGTTGGATGTAATGTAGTATGAATTTTAGAAGAAAAGTATGATGTCTTTCAAAGCGAAGTATCCAAACTCAGTGCGTTGCGTTCTATCATAACATTCAGGAATAATATTTTCCCATGTACAATTTGTACATGTGTCATTTATAATCTATACACAATAAAAATATTCATTTCGAGATTGAATTTCTAGATTAGAATATAAATTTGAATTTTAGATAAGAGTATAACTGTAGAACAATTAGCAAATCTTTGGTATTCAGATATCATAGAACATTTTAGCAACACGCATTATTTCTTTGTCATAGTCATTTATCTTTCTCTCGTACACACACACAAACACACACACACACACACACACCCACATCCACACCCACACATCCACACACACACACATCCATACACACTAGGGTACGCCGTAGGTCCAATGAAAAGTGAAATATAGATTATTTCGAATTTGGCAGGGTGTTTTCTTATGTAAAATTGACTTTAAAGGGTGGTTTGTCCGCTTCAATTTTCTGGTTTGAGCACTTCCTTGCTATGCAAAAAATGGACTATATATATTTATAATGCAAAAACATAGCTTTACAGTGCGATTTTGCTAGTAAAAATTGCTCCAAATGCAAAATTGATTAGAGAAAATCCGTCCTTAGAATTCCTTTTATCATAGGAATTGGCATCCCAAAGTTGAGGAAAATATTTTTGTTATCGCGAACCCTAACCAGGGTACCAAAATAGTTGGATTGGGTTACGAAATGAAGAAGAAGGACAAGACTAGGGCGATGGTGCCCGACAGATGTGAAACTGCACCCAAGGTTTATCACAAGGGTAGGAGCATGTGTCAGTGACAGAGGAGCCACCTGGAGGTACCTTTGGCACTTTGTACCAGAGTACCCCGTGCCACCTGGAAGCCTGCGTTTCAAGGTGGCTCAGCTCTCCAATGCTCTGCTGGTGACATACGACTCAACCGACTCACTGATCGTACTGCAAAGGTGACTTCACTAGGGCCACCAGGTGGAAGGGTGGTACTACACGCCATTTTTGGAAAGATGCTGGGACGCAAGCTCTCTGGAGTATATGCGTTTTTGCACACAAACGAGTTTGCCCCTGCCCACCTTATCACCAGCATCAACTGGCCTAACCTCATCTACACTAGTCTTCACGGGTCGCAGTGTGCAGTCCTGCTGTCCAGCGTGATGAGATGCAGTACAACGCAGAGTTTTCAGAGGATCCAGGCGGTGAAGATCTCACGGAGATACCGGATATACTGGTCACATGTCCTGACCATCAGGTCCCCTCCCTACCAGCTGTCCAGGCTGTGAAGCGGGGCTTTCTCTCCGTTCGGAGCTGCAGGTGATCAAGTGTGGCAAGGTGTCCCCTCCAGATGGCTCACCACGCCCAGATCCGCCGTGTACATGTGACCGAAAGCATGGGACTGACTGGCAAAGAACTGAACACCCTTAAATCCTAGTCATAGTAACTCATGCAGGTGGACTTCAAACTCTACTACGACATCAAGGTTCACCACAGACTAGAGACGGCCCCTAACACATCCTCACGCAGCTCAGAAGGATGAGGGCCGCAGCCCGAAAAATAAGGTCAAATAGCTGTGACCTTCTACGTGCAGACAGAGCTGGGTTCGCACACTCAGAATGGTGTTCCTCCTCTAGCTGATGCGAGTCAGAAGTGATGACGCCGCAGGTTCGCCGTGACCAGATTTTGAGCTGAAGGCTGGGCGAGTAGTATGGGACACCAGTGTAAGACCTCGCATCACACCCAAGCTGAACTTGTCACCACCAGCTTGCAGACACTGATCAGCTGGCAGCCTGGCCAGGTGCAGCGAGCCGGCTTCATCCTGTTCACTGTCCCGGGGATCAATCCAGGAGATCCTGGTCAGAGCCGGCCGAGGTTCCGGAGTTCTCTATCCGCACTCAGAGCACCCGAACGAGTCGTGAAGCAGGTGACGAGTCTGCGGCAGCAGTGGTGGGGCAGCAGGCCAAGACGGGTTCATGCCGGGCTCGGGCCACCACTGGGAGAAACATGCACCTCTTCAGGTGCTAAGATAGGACATAGATGGACAACGTTTTAGGCCAACGTAGAGGCTGTGACACTGTGATGTAGTGCCTGAATGACCACACTGATCAAAAGAGCTTACCACGCTAGTCATTTTGAACTCATTTGGTGTCATTGCTGCATACACAGGGACAACCGGAGCACTGCGTACCTCATTTAAGCACTATTCGATAAGGTGCAATATAAAGTGCGATTTTGCATAGTAAGAATTGCTCAACATGCAAAATGAAACAGAAAAATCGGCCCTGAATTGCATTTTACATAGGCAATTGGCTGCAAGTTGAGAAAAAATTTTGTTATACGGCGTACCCTAATACCACACATCCACACACACACTATCCACCACACATATCCACAAAGAAACAAAACAGACACATCCACCACACACATCCACCATCCACACCCACCCACACACACACACACACCCACACACACACACACATCCACATCCCACACACACACCACAACCACACACACACACACCCACACTAACACACATCATACACACCAACACACACACACACCCACGCACATAAAACGTGCCTTTTGCTGTCAGCTGAGCATGGAGCGGCGCATGGAGTAATACAGCACCAGAAGGGAGGCAGCCACATGCATAACTCACCTCGACAGATGCCACTCAGTCCTTGCCATTTTATACACGCAGTGCAGGTTCCTGGAGGCATCGCAGGAGTGTGTTCGTGCATAGTCTCCCGCCCTGCAGCGCACACTGCCAGCAACAGCCGCACCCGTCCCGGCAGTAAGGGAACCCCGGGGCGCACGTCCGGCATGGCTGCTCCTCACACGGGTACACACAGCGAGCCCGGATCTTTTGGGAGGGAGGAAGCCTCTGTGTAAGACTTTGTGCATACTAAACATAGCGTTGAAGGTAACTTTAAAAATTAGTGCTTAAAAACATTTTTCTGCATTATTCAAAAGCATCAGTTTACAATATCCTATTCTGTACAATGACATTTAAAAAACAGTGTCATAATCGAATGAATCACATGGTTGAAAGTATAACTTAAGAATTAATGTTAAAAACAGTTTTCTGGCATATATTCAAAGCAATCCACAATATCCTGTTCTGTACCGATGGCATTTGAAACAGTATTCAATCGCTAATAACACCGTTTAGATAGGTGTACCATACAATCCTTTGCTGCCAGTCGCCGTTTAAATGTAACAAGTTGTACAGATCCATGATAATTACACACAATGATCGCATAGAGGGCTTGGAAGCGACATTTCTTGGAGCTGTAACAATGTACTGACGGGGACACTTTTAAAGCACTCCCGTTGTCATGCAGCAGAGCAGCTCCACACATACAGTATCAACAGCATGACGTTGCCCTCTCCACAATACTTCGCCGCAAAGCCATCAGTGCGCCACCACTAGAAACAATCACGACTACAGCTTTTCCCAACGCCACCACATAGTCAACACCACACGCCACAATGACACCATAACACGGCAACGAGCCACACACATCAAAAGGCACCAAGACGCCACAATACCACCACAAACCCGCTAACACAATACAACAAAGCTATACCATCAGTGGGTGTGATGCGTTCCTTATCTCGCTCAACGACCCGTAGCGCGACTCTCAGGGCGGCGGCATACAGCCTCAGGTGCTCACAACACTCCTCGTTTGTTTTCATTTCTTGGTTTCCCGCGTTACTTCGAGGCCTTCATCACCCCGGCACGTGCTGCAGGAAACGCTTCTGCTTAATTGATGATGTGTTGTTGCTTCTTTTTCATGTAATCAACTTAGACGATGGGAAATTGTGAATTAGCATTTCAAGTAGACCTACATTAGAAGTTTTGCGACACAGGCGAAGGTTTAAAGTCTTTAAATATACGAAGCACAGTTGGTTAAGTTTCGTGGCAGCCTTTACTGCATGTAAACACGGTTTGAGGACAAATTGCCTCATGGAACGCGAGGGCGATTGATCCCCTCGGCTCACACACAGCTGTTGCCACGCACAGGCCAGGGGAGTGCACCTTTACTACATGTGGGGACGTCAAATATACACAATACTAATTTTCATCGGAAAGGTAATAATTGTTCATGAATGCCCACTATTTTCATTTAATGTGAATAGCAATATAATAAAACATTGTTTTGCATATGTGTGTGTGGGGAAGTGTGAGAGGATCGTGTACATACTGAGAACCTCCCGAACAAGGGATCACTTGTGGCCATGTGTGGCCGACGCTGTGGACCAGACGGTGTTTGTCATCATCATTCCAATCTTTTGAGTGAGGAAGCACTTCATCAAATATTTTCCTGCTTCAGAAGACACAGCGTGGGTCGTTTCCCTGTGTGTCGTAACATTAGTAACTAGATTACCGATCCACGGGCAAGACAGGCGACGATAGCTGCCGTGCCGTTTGTTACGCCACGATGACCCCGAGGAAACAACTATAGTGGGGTTTAACTAGCGCTCTACTTGAGGAAAGACCAACTACTACCGTCCTCTTCCTCCTCCTCTTGCCTTTTTTTTCTTTTCTGTTGGCAGATTCTACCATAATGGCTAGTTAGATTACATGACAAGGGCGCAGCGACATGGCACTCTCCTAACAAGCGCCACTCGTATTTGTTGATAGTAAGACCAGTGTTCACACATCCCCTGGTCACCTTGCCTGCCTTGTCATCCACCGCTTGATAAAGAGTGTAGTTCCTGTCATCACATACTGTATTTTCCGCCACCAGCATACTTTTATTGTGCCATTTATTGAAACTAATATGAATTTGTAGTTTTCTGAGAACTATTGATTAGAAATATCTTAGTGATACAAAGGTTTTAGGGAATCTATACGTAAAGAATAATTTACTGCAATAATAAAAATAAAGGCTGCGCGAATAACCACGTTAATGTATAATACTTTACTCAGCTGTTCACGCCTCAAGAAATATTTGTTCTTGGTTTGTGGTCTGTGGGGAAGTGGTTAGGAGACAAGAGTACACAACTGTTGCCGCCGGCCGCATAGTCCCATTTCCTGGAAGAGTATGTGCGTTTCTCTTTCTGAACCGTCAGGTTAGGTTACGTTAGGTTAGGAATAGGGTAGGTAAGTTTCTGAGAGCTAATAAGGTAACTTTGCGGTGGAATCACATATCGTATTTTCAGAAGATCCTATGTTTAGTTTCGGAGCTACAGCAAGCGTTTTTCAGTCGAAACCTAATACTCCCATAGAGAACAAGACTATGCGCCCCGGCCAAGCTGATTCACTACCGAACTCCACTTCCCCTGTGTAGTGGCCGCGGGGCATCTACGCGGTCCCAGACAACGCTTAACTCGTGGTTTATCATGGCCTTGGATCATACAATTAAGGCAGGAGGCCAACCAGTCTTTTTCTTTTGTGTGTGTGTGGTGCTTTCATCTACTGCCTCTCTCTCTCTCTCTCTCTCTCTCTCTCTCTCACTCGTCTCGATCTGTCATCTCTCTCTCTCTCCTCTCTCTCGACTCCCGTCGTCTCTCTCTCTCTCTCTCTCTCTCTCTCATCTCTCTCTCGCTCTCGCTCTCGCTCTCGTCTCTCTCTCTCCATCTCTCTCTCTCTCTCTTCTCAGCTATGTCGAGTCCACCAACTCTCCTGTTGTGGTGGCGCTTTTTGTACATCATAAACTTGTAGTTGGTACTTGTCAAACGTGTCTAGATAAGGATCAAAGTATCTTATCTTCTCTCTCTCTCTCTCTCGTCATCGCTGGTCTCTCTCCGTCCTCTTCTCTCTCCTCTCTCTCTCGTCTCTCTCTCCTCTCTCTCTCTCTCTCTTTCTCTCTCTCTCTCTCTCTCTCTCTCTCTCTCCTCTCTCTCTCTCTCTCTCTCAGTTCCTCTCTCTCTGTCTTCTGCTCTCTCTCTCTCTCTCGTCTCTCTCTCTCTCTCGCTCTCTCTCTCTCCTTTCTCTCTCTCGCGTCATCTCTCTCCTCTCTCTCATCTCTCATCTCTCCTCCTCATCATCTCTCTCTCTCCTCATCTCTCTCTCCTCTCTCGTCTCCTCTCTCTCTCTCTCCCTTCTCTCTCTCCTCTCTCTCTGCCTCTCTCTCTCCTCTCTCTCTCTCTCTCGTCTCGTGCTCATCTCTCTCTCCTCGTCCTCTCTCTCGTCTCTCATCTCTCTCTCTCTCTCTCTCTCCTCTCTCTCTCTCTCTCTCCCCATAACTTCTTAACATCCAAGCGTAATCCTAATACCTTTGTATTAACTGTTGCACAGGTTCTTTTACCTAAATACTAGTACGCTCGAATGATTATCCACGACAGTTTCCTTCTCGTGCCTCTTTTCTTCAGTCCACCATCCACGAGAGATCCATGACCGCACCTCCTCATACTATTGAAGCTACACAGTAGAGATAAATATAGTTTTTTTCACCATATTACATTACGTTTAAAAATTACGTGTTATCACCCCATTTACGCGCCTAGCCAGTCCTGAATATTGTTTCACCATGTATTTTTGAATTTTTTTACCTATACCATTGGCTCTAATGTTGCCTTCACATTTATGAGACAAGGAAATTAGTTGTTTTAGTGGACGATTCAGATGAAGAGGTTCGGTGTCGTGTCTGCAGCCAAGGCGATCAAGCACGTGACCTGCAAGTCTAGGAAAGTTACTCCTTTAGAGGCAACATTTTCCTAGACAGCGCGTAAATGTTTAGAGTTGTTTCTATTCTGTGAGTCGCCGTCCTTCCCTTCCGCCCTCTTTTCCCTTCCTTCCTCAAGGCTCCGGATAGGGAAGGCGTTGCTCAGGGTCCTGGGAGAAGAAGAGAGGAAAACACTTCACAGTCGCGTGATGCTTGATTCTGTAAAGCTTCGGTTGCCAAGTTTTTTTCAAAGCTATTCTCGTTTTCCTTCTTATCGATGTTTGGGTGTTTGCTAAACGATGAAAAGGTAAAAAAGACCATAGCTATGATGCTTTTTTTGATGGATTGGTATAATTCGTATGATGGCATGGACTCAGTAAGACAGGTAGTTAGTGCGGAGTCTTAGGGACTTTAAAAGTAGGCTGATAAATTCGGGATGGGGATGAAAGATGGATGTAGGTATGTAAGTAAAGCGGCCCATTTCACCAAGGATTTGTTTTTGGTCCCGAATAGTACGCGATCCTTTTTTGGTCGATCGTACCGCACATTTTTGCGAAATAGTAGGGAACTGCGGAGGCACTGTCGAGCACTACTACCTACCTTCGGGGGAAGATCTTGCGCTATCGCTCAGTCCTCCAGGGTCGGGTACCGAGAAGTATCGCTACGTTTTAAACATGGTTTGAAAAACAGTAGCCGATCACAAACCGTCGGCCCGTGGTCGTCTTTGGTCGTATCCGAGGGTCCCCGAAGGTTCCGCTTGTCTCGCCCGCCCTCTGTAGCTTTCGTATAAGCCTCTGCCGCCTCTCTACGAGGGTCGTGCGTAGTGTCGCGGAGTTTAAGCACCCGACTCTCACCAGATCCTCGGACTACCGACCCGCATGTGCCCCGTAAGTGCCGTACGTGCCCGATTACCCCGCAGGTAGCCGACCTCCGTGCTGACGTGTGCCAAAATAGCCAGATTAAGGGCTATCCTCGTGCGAGAGTAAAATACCAAGCAGATCTTCGCCCGCTCTTGCACGCGAGAGTAGCCGAGGGTAGCGAAGAGTAAGCCGGTGAAGCCCGAGATAAGCCGATTAGGCACCTGATGTAATAGGGATCCACAGAAGCACAGACCAGAACCGCTCACACCGACCACGCAACACCTCTACATTCACGCTCTAACGGATCAACGCTCTACTACAGACCAACGCAATGCCCAGGGGAAAGAAGACTGGCGCATGGGAAGAAGGCCAGTACCAGGCCTGCACGTCTCCAAAACGCCGCCGTTTTCTGAGTGTCCTGCCGAAGTTCCTGCCGAGGTTCCTGCCGGTCCGGAGTTTCTGCCTCCCCACTCTAAGAAGAAAAGACAGCTCCCCAGAATAAGAAGGCAATGAAGAGTTCAACATGTCCTGCCACTGAAAAGAAGAAGATGTGTGGGACTTCATCCACAGAACCCTGCCTCTACAACAATCAAGAGGGATTGACTGAACAGACGGTCAGGTATGACTGTGGACGACCCATGTGGAAGTGATGGCAACGGACCAGAGAAGAGCTGACCCTCTAGATACAGTCCATCCGGACCCGACTCCTCTCGTCTGAGGAAAAAACCAAGTCCGCCAGGGAGCAGTCCCGTATCACAGACAGAGACCAGAAAGTATTCTACAATTATTTAATCATTTTAAAATTAATGCATATTTATATCAGCTTGCCAGTTTTATTTGTCATGTTTGTCTTTTCATATGTTGCATGTAATGTGAACTGTTGAAATGTATCATAATTTTTTTAAAATGACTGTGAAAGTATTTTTTGACATTTTATTTTCTACTGCCAAGTTCTGCAATGGCTTTGTAATACTGCTGTTATTTTTTAAACATAATTTATAGAGTTAATTTTAATTCTTAATTTCTGTAAAATGCTGTGTTTTGTGACAGTACAGTCAAATATTATTATTACATTATTATGATTTTTGCTAACATTTTGCTACAAATAGTTTGTTTTAATTTCTGCAGTGTTTTAATTATTTTTCTTTTTCATAATAATCTATTTTGGTGCTCACACATTATTATAACCACTTATTATAATACATGTTTATTATTGTGGAAATATGTTTTTAAACTGTTTATATAGAATGTTTCTTTTAAGTTTGTGTCTTTTCAGATGGATCCTGGACAACTTCTCCTTCTGATCTTCCACATGATAGAGGTTCCCAGGAGGAACACTGTATCTCTGGAAGGCGAAGGCGGCAGCTGCAGCTGCAGCGCCCCTGCCGCGGCCTCTACCTCGACTCCGTAGGGTGATCCCTGATCCACATGACGTAACTGCATCCTGACGTGTCCGGAGATGCCTGACTAATCCCACGCCTCCAGCCCAATCGTTTGGAGTCTTTTGCGCTGCGATGAACTCCCGTCTCACAACGAGACAACTACGACGCATCCTCAGGGTGCAGAAAGGCCAGCTCCCGCGCCGACGACTCTACTAGTACTGACAAGGGCGCCATCGACGAGATTCATTCCCGAGGAGCAGAGAACGAGTTGCCCAGCTCTCCAGGGACCTGCTGCAGACCTCTACGGCCCACCATCCAGCCTAGACAGGCATCATATGTGCGGCTACCTGTCCAGAACAGATTCAACGAGGTACACCCAAGATCTAGAAACGTTACAGGACCAGATTCTTCTGCTCTGCCTAGGAGATGGTACGGAGAATGATGCAAGCAACGCCGCCACTTCACAGGTCAGCAGCAAGCAGGCAACAAGCAGCATCCTTCAGCAGCAGCATCAGCCATGTCCACAACGAGTGGCAGCCTCCCCCTAGCCATGGGGCACCCAGGCGTATCCCGGAGTGTCTCCCTGGAATTCCATGGAAGCGAGTGGGTGCACGCACCCTTCATGCAAACCGCCACCCAGAGCATCACCCAGGTCACCTTAGATGCCCACCGTTTAGAACAACCAACCCTACGCCACGCTGAACACGCCGGCGCTGCCTTCCCAGGAAGCCTTGACCGGATGAGCTTCAAAGGCTTCATTCGGTTCCTGCTCAACCATAACCGGAGACTCCCCGGGCAGCGTGGTAGACCAGTTCTCGTGACGACAACACCTGAGCCAACAGTTTGATGCTCCTCTGACCAGCCGCCCTCTGATGACCAGTAGTAATAATAAACATTCAGTCTGCCATTGGATTAATTTGTAACAAACATTGGATTTGATACAAACAGTGGCCTTGGGATTTTATACAAACATTGCCCTTTGGATTCCAAAAGAGGCTTTATATAAATAATGTATATAATTGTAAATATTGTACATATGTTTATGAAATTGTTTTTGTTGTTCATTATTAAACTTTGAAAATGTATATCAATGTCTTTTTTCAATTAAAAAATGTGTTGCAAATGAAAAACAAAACAAAAAAGGGCAACTTCAAATAATTATTTGAAGCAGAAATTTTGCTTCAAATATTTATTGAAGTTGTGCCCTTTTTGGTTCTTTTTTTTATGTTTGCAAAAATGAAATAAAAAAAACACACAAGATCACTAACTAATTGAAGCCAAATTTATAGCTTCAATATGTGAGTGAACTTGTGTTTTTTTTCTTTGGGATTTTGCACTGTTTTCCTGGAAGTGTGTGGGCTTGATTTTTCAAAGTACAAAGTTATTTAATTACAAAGTTATTATTTACAAAGTCATTTACAGGTCATTTTACAAGTCATTTACAACGTATTTATAAAGTTATTTACAATTTACAAAGTCAAACAGTATACAAAAGTCTTTTTTCAGTAGAACATTTGAAGCAGAATTTCCATATCTTTTAGTTTGTCGTGGGCTGAAGAGCTCTATCGCTGCCAATAACCGACCCGCTGGCTGTTGAAGTAGTGCTTTAGAAGTCCCCCTGGTTCTTTCCTTCAACATTGTCCCTGTTGTGGCCAAGGTTTTCTCGGGCAAGGTCATGCAATCCAGGTCCATTTTCCACTCTCCTGGGATGAGGTTGTGGTCTTCATCTTCCTTGTATCCAGGTCTGCATTCTGCATCTGTGGTACCCTCATCTCATGATGTTGTGAAGAATCCACCTGCTTCCACATTCAGTTTTGCCACATTCAGGGTCACATTGCTAGGCATAAGCATGCACCGCCCCGGCTAGCCTATATATCCGAAGGCGTTCTCACACAACACTTCTGCCCCATGTTATATATCTGTAGTTTGGAAGGATGCCCCTCTCTGCTCAAACCTCTTCTGGAGTAGGGCTTCATCATGTATCACGTAAAGCAAGGCATCATCCCCCAGAAGACGTAAGTGCACTTCAACGTCGCGTGTGGGACATGAGGCGCTGGTGTCAGGCGATTGCAGCATACCCTCTTCAGATGCGAGCTCGGCTCAGCGGTCGTTGCATGCCGTATGAGGACCTTGCGCATGTGCCCAAGACATATTAATCCATGACCCACGCCAGATCATCCATAAACCTAAGTAGTTGGTGCCTGCGACCGGGAGCCATACAGGACAGCCACGCAGCAGGAAATGTGCTTGTAGTATTGTAGGTACAGCGTGAGACCGACACTATGATAAAGAGGGTAGTCTCTGAATATGCGCAATGCTTTACCATCCAGAGCTCCAGGGGCGTGTGGCAACATTCCACTCTTCTGAATTCATCACGATCTGTTTCCATCCTCAGCAGTTTACAGGACAGGGGATAACTTCTCTCTGGACTCTTCTACAATGGCCTCTGTCACAAATAGGAATGAAGGCAGCAACTGTATGGCGTGGACACTCTGAAGGGATGGACACCGTTTGGGTAGCTCTCACCAATCGCCAATATCGCAAGGTGGCGGCAGCTCACCCCAGGATCTATCGCCAGCCTGTGTTTGTGTACCATCTTGCTATATACTTGGACGCATCCGAGCAGCATCTCATCAAACATCTCTGAGCATGCGCAGAAAGTTTCGGAAAGCACAGAATCACTGACGCCTCATCTCTGCATCAGTGCATCGTAGTGGCCGTAGTGTAGCCTTCTTTCATCACCCAGGCCACGGAGCCACCAAAACCTTGGAACATAGTAATAAATAATTGTTATTAATACACAGCAAAGCATATATTTACTCAAATTATGATAAATTAATAATAAATTAACAAATTAATACCAATGCCATAGAATTATAATAAACCAAATATAAATAAAACTGCCCACTTTTCTCAGAACAGGTACTGAAACAAAACACAGTGAAAAACCTTTAAAATTCCACAAAAACTTACTTCTTTTGGTACATATTTCTCTTGGGGTCCCTTGGCCTCCTCCTCAACATATTTTCTAGTTGTAATAACATTTTGCTGTGCTATGGCAGAACGAGAGTTGTAGACTACAAACAAGCCGGCATCACTGCTGTTGGTCCATGACGTTCCCTGCTGGTCAGAAGGATGAAAGGCTTCGATCGGGCTCGATTTATATAGTCTCCGGCCCCAAAAACACCTATCTCCGGCCGATTTAACGCACACTATACACTGTCGGCAACGGAATAACGTCCGACTCGTGCGTGCGTTTTAAAAAAAAAAAAAAATCGGGGGGGGGTCCGAGCAGTTTACTTTCGCTTCCTGCGGCTCCTTGCGTCAACATACGCCTACATTCGGCCACTCGTCGCGCGAAGAACGCGAAAACGGCGGACAATCGGCCGCAAGAGCGGCCGAAAGCGTCCTCTCTCCGAGCTGGGAATCGCCCATTTTCGGCCTCTTCATCGACCGAACAACCGCGCGAAGATCGCTCACCTGGTTGCCGCGCGAGAAGCGGGTCCCTCTACCGGGCTTTTCCGTGTACCCTGCTGGTTACTTCGCGTACTTTTCGCATACTTGCGCCCGGAAAGTTGCTCGATCGCGCGCGAGGAAACGTCCGTGATTCGTCCCCACCGCCATGGTCCATCATTTGGTCGGCGACTCAATCGGTCACAAAAAGGGACGATTGGAGGCGATTCATGACGAACAATCGGGCCGAATCAAAAAAATTGTTCATCGGGGACAATCTGGCCAATCGGCCGATTGGAAAACAATCCTTGGTGAAAACGCCTTAACAGAACTACCTTTTGTAGGTTCACGGCCTCTTGTAGCTTCCTTGTTTTCCTATGTTCCTTATGTATTTCTTTTTCATACTTTACATTTTTTTCGTTCGGTTACAATTCCTGAAGGTGTCCATTTGTGAACAATGTTAATACATAGACCCCGTGTCCATCTTTGTCTTACCTAGTCACTGTATGAGGTTTGAAGACCAAGTAATGTAACAAAGTGAACCGATCTACAGATAAGCACTGCTTCTCAAAATGATCCGTGGACCGCTGCCGACACTCCATGCCTATAACTGCCGGTCTACGGGAAGATTCCGGCAAAAAATTATAATGTAAATAATCGGATATTTACGAGGATTATAATATCATCCGTAATAAATTCAACAAAAATATATTCCTATATCACACATATTATAAGCATTGACTACACCATGATGATTTTGATAGGCGTTGCATTAAAGTTACATTTAATGGTTACGTGTTATGGGACAATACAAATCTATCGTCCAAAATTACGAAGTCATATTTGAGTGATGATTTGCAGCACCGTCGCTATAAACACATCACCTTCTCTGCCTGGCAAGGTGTCAGATGAGGCAAATAGAAAAGATTAACTAGATTTCCATAAACAGCGTACTTTAAAATTGAACAGCACCGAATAGATTTAGCGCAGGATGTGAATATCCAAATTTAAAATCAATTCCGTTCCGACTGAGCCTCGAGTAATGAGCTTAACTCTCTAACTCGGACCGAGCTATAACATTACCGCACACACTATAACGAGTTTCATAATCACACTTGGTTAACTAAACTTACTTTGGAAAAGACTGCGACGCTAGAGATAACTTTATTTGTGCTTCTCATACCCACTCGTCTTGGTTATCATGAATTGTTATTAAGCACTAGTACTCTTCCTCTCTCTTCTCTCTCATCCTCTCCTCTCTCCTCTCTCTCATCTTTCTCTCTTCAATCCTCTCTCTCTCTCTCTCGGTCTCTCTCTTCTCTCTCTCTCCTCTCTCTCTCTCTCTCTCCTCTCTCTCTCTCTCTCTCTCTCTTCTCTCTCAGTCTCTACTCATCTCTACTCTCTCTCTCCTCTCTCCTCTCTCTCTCTCTCTCTCTCTTGCTGCCTCAGATTCAATCTCATATATTTTTTCAATCAGGAGAAGAGATTTTAGTTAGATAAAGAATGGCAGCATTGGTAAAACAGTCTAAAGCTCCAGTGTCAATAGAACAACTTTCCTTCTCCTTTCCTTTACCTCGGCAGCCAGCTATCCACCTGTCCTTGAGTATTCCTTAATTAGTGTCCCATCATATATCTTTTTCCCTTCCAGCCCCGCCGCAAGTCCCTCCAAGTAGCGGCCTAACAAGGCTGTCTCATCACTCCTCTACAATACTTTTCTGGACTCCCTAAGTAACGGTCTTGGGGCTAGGTCTTGGGTAAATAACTTTCTCATTCTTTAATAAAATCGCTTCTCTATATTTAGCCAAAGAGAGAAAAAGTGAATTGCACTTCATTGTTTTGGCATCTTCGCTACACATAGAAGGGTTGACGATGTCCTATTATTTTCCGTAATTACGCTTAAAAGTAATGAAAAACGATGAATATATTTCTTATTATAATTTAAAGTAATGAAAAAAGAATGTTTCTTATTATAATTGGGTTATATGATTACGTAGCAACTCACAACATCATCACCGGGCTTAGTTATTATTCCTCTCTGTTGACGTGAACAATATTAGTCTCGGCAAGTTTCTTAATCAGCCTCAAATTTAACAAAAAGTTACTTGGCATTACCTTTAAATTACTTTTCTTGACTATATGAACTGTGCCTACTTTATGACATAGATTTTCATTATGTAATTTTTCTCCTCTATTCCTTCGTATCAGTTGGCAACAATGTCTGATACGCCGAAAATATATTTGTTTCTATCTCTCGTCTTCAATGACCAAGTGGTCAAGTAACTTTTTTTAAAACCGTCGACTCCGCTTGTTTTAATCTTCTCAATAGATGTTTTCACTCCCACTGGTGATTCTATATAACGTATCTCCAATTCTACCAGTTATTGCAGCATACGTGAGTCCTATCGTAAGCACGCAACCAATGATTTTATTCTGCTAGGCCCGCGGCCCCCCCCGCGAAAAATTATATACTTCAAATGATCTTTTATATATATATATTCAGATAGCTCCGTTTTCTGCCTCTCTCTATGTATCTTATTTTCTTTAAGTCATGCAGGAGCTCTTATCGTCATGACAGTAGTTCTCAACCGTTACATCTGCAAAGTGAGAAAGCGACGGGCCAGAAATCCGCAGAAGCTCTAAGGTCTGCGTTGTGACAGGCGCGCCAGGACCCGAGTGGTGCCGATTTCTATGTTTCATCTAATGTCCAGCATATTTCTCTGTACATTTTATGCATATTATGTACATATTCAATTACGGAATATACTTAGCGTTAACTTTGATATCATTGTATAAAATGTAACATGGATAAAATAAAAAAACCCTCAATTTGAAACATTCCAATTCCGTATAGTAATGGAGAATAACCATTTTTGAAACAATGTACGATGAGTTTTTTTACTTCAACGTGTAAATAATTATTCTCATTTATAGTATGGATGGTCAGATAATCATGTTTTAGTCATGATAAACTAACGCAGGGTTATGCTGCATCAGTATTCAATGTTGAGCATTTCCACAGCAGGATAATTAGGAACGTTATAATGATACATTTTCACAACCACTCTGGGCCCTTTTACTTATATGTTTTTTTTTTCTTTTTTGCATGTAAACCTTACTAAAAAACATTTTGGCTGCAATTCAGGATCCTTGGCGTTAGTCCCGACTATACCAGGTAGTGTTGACTTCCCGCGGCCCTGGCATACTTATGTACAGTCGCTATAACACAGCTATTCTAGTATTCGGATAACATGCTGTGAACACTGATTCTTTGGTACCTCGCAGTCTTCTTCAACTGGGGTCGTCGACTGTGCATCTTAAAGTCGACCGAGAAAAATAAGAAAAAATAATAATTCCAAGGAGTTTGTTGGAGTTTTCTATTTCTCTGTGGTCAGACTTATGTTGACTCGGGTTCATGAGGCCTTCACTTAACCATCTGCTTCATTTTTTCTAGCCCTCGCATTTTTCCTTCTTTCTCTCCAGCACTACAATTTCTTGCAGATACCAATAGAACATGGTTTTAGTACTGATATCGATATGTAAAGCTACTTTTGTTTGCCTACTCTGTAAACCCCCCCCCCCCCACGCACACACAGCAGGTGCCCGCCCATGCCATCCTGCCTACTGCCACGTCTGCTCGTTTGCACCGGCAACTCCTTCACCAGCCACCAGAAAAGCACGTTTGTGTCCCTCAACCCTGTAACTGTGACTATGAAAGAGAAGGCACGCAAACAGATCACTAAACCTAACTATGAATATTTTGTTGCGAAGGCTTTCAATAAGTTTTGTTTACTACGCATGATATTCTTTCTCTAAATGAACACTTATTGTAACCATTCTTTACAAGGTGGGATGGAGGTGGAACGGACACAGTGTTACGAGGTGATATTTTTTTTCCGAGTCTCTCACGAATGGCTTTCAACGGAACTGATGAAAGCTACAGCTAACTGCTATTAAAGGGCATGATTTGTTTTAACTTTATATCTTATGAAAACCCAACATTGCTATTTGTTCCCTTCAACTTCAGGCATCTTTAAAACAATTGTGTTTTGAATGGTATTTTTACATTTAAAGATATATGAGTATAAAAGACGAATAAAATAAAATAATGACAGACAATCCAATTTCTTTTAAGAGGATCGCAGGCCAGCACACAAAACCCAAGGCATTCCGGGCGACACACAAGAGGCCGCACAACCTTCCTGCGAGTTGCTGGCCATTAGCGGACGACCGAAACTGGCCCGGGACTTGTACTTGTAAAACTCTCACAAAGGCGCCTTCCGACCTCCCCCCTGCAACACTACGGACGACGCGCTGGACACAGAAAGCTGGCATAAACCAGATGTCTCCTGCCTTCACCCACGAAATACAACCTAAGACTAAATACAAAAAATACAAACTAAGCCTTATATACAAAAAAATACAAACTACTAAATACAAAAATACACAAATCAATCCTCTTTTACTCTTCCTCCCGTTCCTCATTCTTCCTATAGGCCCCACCATCCACCAGCCCTTTCATGCTGTTACATTTCCCTTCATAGTACAGTATTTACCAATGCCACACGTCCTTAGCATGTCTCAGTTAGCATATTTTCTCCTATATGTATACCTTCACTCTTCAATCCTGTATCTTTCACTCGTCTTTCTCTTCCTCATTCTCCTAGGCACCCTACTCACTCGCCCTCTTCATTCTGTTAAGTTTTCCCTTCATAATAACAGTAATTTACCAATGCCATACCAGTCTCTTATCATATTCATTTACTGAAATTTATCTACACAACACACGTAGATATTCATTATCTCCCCATTCCTCCACTTCACTCCTTCCACAGTGACTTCATCTCCCTAATAACTCTCGTAAACACATTTTTCTGGCAGGCTTCTCCTCTCACTCAACTTTCTCTGCGTTTATCTTCTATATAATCCTGCGCCTCCTATTCTCCCCAACCCTCTCCATCCAACAACCCTCTGAATCATGCAGGCCTTACTTCCAATATTACCTACATACTGCCTCGCTCTACCCTTAACTCTAATATACCATGATTCCTGGGTCTCCTAAGAGATAATAACACAGGGAGTCTATTCGTATTCCCACAAAAAAACGTTCTCTGCCTATATTCTACTTCATTTTGAGCAAGGACACTCAACGATAGCTTAGTCCCGTCAACTCCACTTCCCCCGCCAGCGGCGATCCCCTGTTGGACGGTCATTTTCTACTTTTGTCATTTTTGAACCACCTACTTATTTTTGCATTGGTATCGTGACTAGGCTATATTGATGAGTGTCCTTGCCAAACTCAATAGAGTTAGAGGAAAGGGATCAGATGTTAGGATACAGTGAGGCATGGATGATGAACCCAATGTGTGTGAAGTGCGAAATCTAACCATACTGCATTGTTTTATATGTGCTTGTACATTTGCCCGAAAAAGATCTTGGTCTTAGAATATTTTCATTTTTCTCATCAGTAACGATCTTTTATACTCTCTTTATTTATTCTTTTATTATTTATTTTTTCATATAGGTTTCAGTCACTCAACATTTCCCACCTTATTGACGGGGCATTCACTCGCCGCTACAATCACCATCCACCATCATCATCACTATCACCACCACCATCTCATTCGCGAATCGAAGTAATAATCTCAGCCATATATCAATCTACATCTGTATCACACCATCACAACACTTTTCCAAAACACCGACAAATATCCACAAAAATGTCACCCTCCCGCCCGGCCACCCTCGCCTGTCACTATCAAACAATGAAGGGAATTTCTCTGTATGCAAACTACCTTGGCTCGATTCCCGTGGAGCGCAGAGCCATGTAGACGAGGCTCACTAAACGATCTTCTGTACAATAAACCTCCCCCTGTTAATACACTAGCGCGTCTCTATTGCCTGGATAATAGTAATTGTTAAGAGCAAATTGCGACATTTACGACTGAGAATGAAACACTCCAACTGGTCGCTTTAGATGAAGTAATAATAATGTAATCCAAATATACGCCGTTACCAATCTAGATCAGGTTTTCAGGGACTGTTGTTACGTTTTTTATATCTATGTTTGGCGAAATGGAAAAATAATATCCTCGCCCTCTGTTCGTTACCCTCAGCGGACAAAAGAAAGACAAGTGAATTGAAAGAGAAAGAGAAAGAAAAAAGAGCATGCGAAACAAACTCGTTTACCTTGTTTGTCAGTAGGTTTTGGGAAGGTTTTACTGCAGCCGAGGGAATAGAAGGGAAACCATGGCAGAGTTTGGTGAATTCTTGCGCTACTCAGAAAATTGAAAAGCTGGGAAGCGTGAACAATAGCAGGGTAATTAAAGAATATCGGTGTTATCGTTGTTCCTACTAGTAGTAGTAGGATTTCTGGTTTGGTTCTACATCGATGTCTTTTTTTAGGTTCTCTATTTACCCGATCTGGAAAGCAAGGTAAGGAGATGGTGCATGTATAGATATGTACAAATTGTTCCTGTGTGTGTGTATGGTGTGCGTGTGCGTGTGGGTGCGTGTGTGGGTGCGTGTGTGTGTGTGTGGTGTGTGTGTGTGTGTGTGTGGGGGTGTGTGTGTGTGTGTGTGTGCATGTGTGTGGTGTGTGTGTGTGTGTGTGTGTGTGTGTGTGTGTGGGTGTGTGTGTGTTGTGTGTGTGTGTGTGTACTTAAATATCTACAAAAAATAGAAGAAAAAACTAATGACATTCGCATAACGAGAAAAATAAGCCAAACATTGTTGCAACTTTCACGAAACCTAAATACTTCACTCTGACGGAATTTAAGTATTAAGAAGACTTTACGTATATCTTTTAACGCAATTCTTGTACCTTGGTCGCCTATCCTTTAATGGACCCAGCCTTGTACATACCCGAGGGCGCACTGATCACATGGATAAGCGAGTATGGGCGAGTAAAGCAGGAACGCCTTTAAGAACTAGAGGCGCCTAAACCACTACTTTTACGGTTCTCTATAGCTCGTGGGAAGTGTGAAAGGATGCCTTGTGTGTCTGGGAGAAGGGAGGGGAGGTGATGACATAAGATATTTATGGTCGATCACGTGTTATGGAAGCCTTTACGTGTCCGGTTTCACGAGAGGAGGCTTTTCCCAAGACAAGTGTGACTCCCAATCTTCCGAAAGCGAGGTAAGAGGTGAGAGAGGGTCGGTTTCTTTACGCCGTCATAGGAAAAAAGAAGAAGAGAGTGAAGTGGCAGCTAATATTTTCTTGGTAGTCCACGGCAGAGAAGCGATATAAGGGAAAAAGGAGAAGAGTGTGAGAGGAGAGGACAGGATGGTAGGATTGTTTTTTGGATGTTGCAGGATGGTGAGAGGAGAGAGGATTTAGGTAGTAGATGAGGTTGGGG
>JACEEZ010002543.1:132500-145403 GCA_016584305.1 Chionoecetes opilio | reverse complement strand
TAATTCCTTCCCAACATATAGGATCCATGACTTGAGGTTCGTTTTCCTCATAGTATACGCGACCGCGTCATTTCTTTCGGTGTCAGATTGAGCATCGTACTCTAAATCTGTCACAGCGACAGATTCACTGTCTGACACCGAAGTACAATCGCTCATCATAACATTTGCCGACAGGTGTCAGACAGAGTGTCTGCGGGCGTCCCTGTTCTGACGTCATCAATAACAGTCGTAGCCCTTTTGGGAGGGAAGATTTTTTTTTCGCGCGCTTTTTTAAAAAAGTCGTGTTTTACGGAATAAGGCCTGGAAATCAATTATTTTTTGGTGGATTAGGTGTTTTGAATAATATTCATAATAATATTCAACATAATTAGGCAAAAAAAAAATGGGTCTGGACGACTACTTTAAGATTTTCCCTCAACGCAATGCTAGTCATTACCACAATACCTATCAGCACCTCTACCTACACATTAATATTGTTCATGTCCGTCAACAGTAATGTAATGCATACTTAGATATCTTGCAATGTTTTGTGGTGGAATTGGGATGATAGTGAGGTTTATGGTACTCTCGTCTCCGTCGGCGAGAGTTCCAACATTTACCACGTTCTCAACAAGTGTGAGAAATCTCTAAGAACCAAAATTGGAGCATAATGAATCAGCGAAAACGTTTCCGGTCGGGTTTTTTGATTGCATAATTAGTAAAATTAGAAAAACAACGTCTTGTGTTAATGTTAAAAGACTCGAGAAAGTGATTTCACCAGACGACGCTCTCCTATCACCATGTCATTCCATTTTAGCTCTATTAGTGTGGTCCGAAAGTTAAGCCCGTGCTACTAAATGTACAAATCAGGCTAATTTCTGCCATATTATCAGTGAAATTCAGCAAAAACTACTACGTCGCAGCTAGGCCCTATCGTCAGCCTGATAAGACATGATCATTCTTTCACCAGTTTTAAGTTGTCCTGTCGTGTCATTAACCATATATATTCTTGTTCGTGGTCTTAAGGTATGTCCATGCTTCTGAATGTACATCTATGTGTTTACTTGTGTCCTGTTATCTGTAATTACAGTATTTCTACGCCGATACTCACTGTGTCAGAATCTCTGCCCGTCCCGCCATATTTGTTGTTATCTCTGACGTCACGGCAACAAGCGGGAAGAGCCGTGGTAAGCGAGCCCTGGCTCTCGCTTATTATGGCTTCTTTCGGCTTGACCAGCTGGGCCAATCCGTAAGAAGCCGGCTTCTTAAAAGTGCCTCGCCATAACAGAAAACGCAAGCTGCAAGAAGCCGCTTCTTACGGCTTCTTCACCAAAATTCGCCTTAGGATAATGCGTCTACATTCCAATCTGCGCATGCGCCAGAGGACTGTGCTCTCGTGTCGAGCGAGACCACAGCAGGGGCGCTAGATGTACGATATTCCTTTTAATTTCATCCATCCTGCCGCGTGGAGAGGTAAGAGCTTCCCAGGTCGTGCCTCACCCCATGGCCGGAGTCGCATAGACTCGAGCACCTTATCTCACCCCCCCCCCCCGCCTTTCATTACTTATTTTTCACAAAGTATAATGCTTTATATGCTATTAACCAGGACGTGTGCGGTACTGTGGTTGCTGGAGGAGACAGGAGAGAAGAGATTGCCGTATAAAGGCCCTGTCACGCGCACATGGAAGATAGACATACTGGACACCTCGTCCTGCCACATGGTATAACGAGGCGTCCAAGTATAATGATGTGTCTATCTTCCATCTGCGCATGCGCCAGAGGACTATGTTTCTTTTTCATTTCATCCATCCTGCCGCGTGGAGCGGTAAGAGGATCCCAGGTCGTGCCTCACCCCAGCACCTTACCCCCCCCCCCCCCCGCCCCGCCTTTCCTTACTTATTTACCACAAAATACTGCTTTAAAATACTGCTGCAGGGAAGTATACGCTTGGGTTTTGCCTAGTGTGTGGTGGCAGCCGCGGGACCGATGCGGTGCCCACCAGGCAACCTCCGCTTGGCCCTAGCCAACGCATGACCAGCCGATTGATCCAGCGGGGCCGCACTGGACCTCCCGTCTTACCCCAACCCCCCTACCAAAGAAGCGTGTTGCCCACCGAAGGGAACTACAACCCGCCCCGCGGTGGACTCAACTTCCAGATAGAGGGGCGTGTGGGGAATATACAGGATGCCACGCACGGCAAACACGTGGGGAGCGGAGCATGAAGTATAAAAGGAAGAAGAAGCGTGAGACGGAAGAGAAGGGTCTCACCGGGCCTAGAATCGCCCTAAGAAAGGAGAGAAAGGGGGAGGAAGCATAAAGACGACATCCATCCCCGGAAGGCTCCACCTCCCAGTGACGAAGGGGGAGCGCTTGGTCCACGAGGCCGACGGCCACCGAACCCAACAATGGCAGGCAGGCCGCCAGAGGAGGTGGCGCCGTCGACCACGCTTCAAGCCCCGCCACCACGACAAGGTGACTCCCCACAGCGGGGGTCTAAAGGAGAGGGAATTGAACAGATTTCAAAGGACGTTTCTTTACAAAACAGACTATGGGTCGGAAGACAATACCAGCTTCTACTAGAGGAAAACATGAAGCACCTTTTCATATTTTCCCCTAGACATCTATGATTTTATCTGGTGATCCCCTTTATAAAATACTGTCTAAACCCAGTCAGCTAATGGTGAAACAGCAAAGTGAGTGTAACTTCTTAAGGGGTCCCCAGTCCCCAAGGCTGGGTCTTATGGTCCTTTTTGCAAAAGGTTGACAGCCTTTATGGATCATCACCTCTCTACACTGAAGCCCCTGATCCCTCAAAAGCAAAGGTGGTTTTAAAGACTCTGCCCGGGGTTCCAGAGCGTGTGCCTCGGGTTTCCAAGGTCCGGTCCACGTGCAGTCCCGGGGTTGCACAGCATGGGGAGGGTATGTATCAAAAAGTTTTGGGACTGGGTGAGGGTTTGGGGAATTAGGCGCAGATGTTCAGACGCAGGCTTATTCAGTATTATTTTCGGCATAGCCACTCTATCCCTGGACTGTTCACGCGGAAATTTTTTTAAATTGCGGGCTGCATGGGGGCCCGTGGGGCGCCCGCAAAGAGATATAGGGGTTATGGACTTCATATAGACTATTTATAAGTATATATGTATACGTAATTTCGTAATGTTTGTACTAAAATATTATAAAATTAAAAACCCAGAAAAACACCTTAAAGAAACCCCTTACGGACATGAAGAAAAAAATGCATGAATTTAAATTTTCACTTAACTCTTCGCCTTTTAAAAACTTTGCGAGTAAACTTTTATCATGAGGGTATCAATAAGGCGCAATTTTATTAGTTTTCCCATTGTTATGTTTCATTATTTGTAAATGAATTAGAACCTGATAAATTAGCGTTAACTAAATAAATAAAATCATCAATCGGGAAATTTTTCGCGATTGATGATGTTATTTTTTACTTATATATTTTCGTTTTTCTGTAAATGAATTTTACCAGTTAAATTAGTGTTGACTAAATAAATAACCTCATAAATCGGGTAAATTACCCGATTGATGATTTTATTTAATTTATTAACGCTAATTTATGCAGGGTTTTTTAATTTTTTTTATCAGATAACAAAATATAGCAATGGAAAGTAATAAAATGCGTTTTCTATTGATACCCTTCATGATAAAGTTGACTCGCAAATTTAAAAGGGCAAAGAGTTGCAGTGAATATTAATTTATGCATTTTTTCTTCTTCTCGTAAGGGCATTTCTTAGGGGTTTTTTACTGTTTTTTATTTAAAAAAATTTTAAATAAACAACCTTTACGAAGATTACAGTATATCTATTACTGATAAACCCCTTTGTCCGTAATATTTATGAATCCGACGGCCCTCCGCTTGGGGCCCCTTGTCGACGGGCCGATTTCCGTGGCAGCCCAGGTATACAGTGGCTATGGTTCAGGGAAAACCAATTTTTAAGCTCCCCTATACCCCAAAAAGGGCCCTCAAAGGGGTCCGGGCCCTGCTAAGGGTCTTAATGAGTTTTCAAGGAAGTCCTATTCCTATCAAGTTAGAAAAAACCTTTGTATCGGACACTACATGGAGTAGGGGCCGTAAAAGCTCCCCTCGGGGGGAAAAAGAATTCCTCAAGTTCTTAAAAGAGCATCACGTATTGGAACAACACGGGAAAACTTTCCACATTTAACACAAAGATGAGTGGCATTTTTGCTCGGGCCCATTGCAACGCATCGAGTGTGGCACTTAGCCTCTGCAATCTGTGGCATGTATAGAAGCGGGTCTTGCTTTGCAACCCAGGGCTTCCATATGGTGGAAGCGGCTAACGTAACTTCTGCTGGGAAACAGTAGGGGGACTCAAAACTATCCATATGCCCCCTTTTGTTTGAGGGGCTTGAATGATAAGTACATGGGGATCTCTACTATTATACCTCCAGAATTTTCTGAGGATTTGGTGGAGTCTGGAAGTCTCAAAGGAACATGCCCTCTCCCTAGGACATTTAAGGGGAGAAATTTTTCAAGGACCATCTCCCTCCCCTTCAGAAACCACCCGATGGGATAGCAGGATTAGGGGACTTTAAGGCTCCCCTTCCGGGGGAAAACAAGAACAAAAAGCTTCGGGGCCCTCTTGGGTGCATCAGCTAATTGCAGGAAAAGAAACTGTCTCCTCCTGGAAACTATGCATCCAATGTCTCTCAAGTTGTGCTCCGCTCTTTAAATTGAAAGTGGCCTTTCGCAAAAATTTCTGGGCCAATTCCTAATCATCTTCTGTCCTCAATTTGGTGCACAAAAAGGGGCGTTTACGAGGTGAGATTGTGAAAGCGTACGTCTGACAGGAGGATGGTGAACCATCTTGCATAAAGAAAAAAAACAAATCAGAATTGGTTAGGGTACTCTAAGTGCCCCACTAAAATCATGGATAGGGGGGTGAGAGTTTTTGGAATGAAATGGCCAAGGTGCCTCAGTCCCCGCCCCCCCCCCCCCTTTTTTTAAAAACCCCAAATATTCCCCCCAACAAAATGTCATTAGATCAAGGCATAAACCCTCCTTATGTCCCTGCGAGGCCAGAGAGCCTGCTACATAGGTAGTAAACACACCTAAAGAAGCAAAAATCACCCCTTGCTCTTGTCTGTCCTGACCCCCTGGACAATCTGCACTTCGGCTTGGAGAAATGATGTCTGGGTCGGATGAAATCCAAACCTACTCATTTGATCCGAATTCTCATCAAGAGAAAAAATTCAGCTCACCAAAAATTGTTGCGGGCTCCCAGCTGACACAATCTCAGGGGGAATTGAGCCAGGGGGAAGGTATAAACCCTTGCCAGGGTGCCCACATAAATTTTGACCCGGGGGTGATTCATTTTAAAAATCACCCCGATACAGCCCTTAAATGCAAAAAGGGTGGGGACTTTCCTATCATTTTCCGGCAATCAAGATAACTGCACCCGTAATCCCCCAATGCTCATGACTGGAGAGGACATAACAGGTGATTAGGGGCTTCTGGTATGTCCATCCTGCCCCAAAGGGCCAACACTCATCAGGTTTTGAACTTTTTATCCATGCCTCGTATGTTGGGGTTCATCTAGGGAAGAGAAGTATTTTCAATTCAGGCGGTAGGATTTGACTCTCAAGAAAAAACCCGTCATAATTTAAGGAAATGCCCACTCCTACCTGGGTGAAAAGTTGGGGGAACATAAAAAGTGAAACCCTGACCAAAACCCATGAGTCTTGAACTGGACCATTCACGTGCTGATGATTTTTTCAATGAATCCAAGGCTATTTAACGATATATTAAGCGGACATGGATTGCTAATGGAATGCATTTCCAAAGGATTGCTATCCTTCCCCCCATTTTGAGACATAATTTTGCATCTGTGTTTTAGCCCTCCTGACAAAAGAGCCCCCTTTTGGCCCCCTCAATACATGATGGATCCAATCATTTAGGTGGCAAACTGAAGGCTTACATGCATTGGTTTGGTTCCCCATGCCCCCCTCCCATAGACGAGCTGAGAGGGAGAAGGGTTTTGCTCTTCCTTTTCCTCCAAAAGAAGATGAAAGGGCTCAAAAGATCATGGAGGTTTTTCCTTTTATGATGAACCCCGGGCTAGGAAACGGGGCATTGCAATGAAAAACAGGGGGAAAGGACAATGTAAGCCATTTGAAGCTATTTTGTTGTGAAATGAGCAGTCAGTGGAACCATGCAGATGCACTAGTTCCATCCTGTTGGAGATCCACAATCTGCACAGCGAGTCCTCCGACTTAACGGGCCCCAAATGAGAATCCCTTCCTTGTGAGTTGGAGAAGGTAGAATGGAAGCTCCCTCTGCTGGTGCGTGTTAGGAACAGAACCCAAAATTGGTGAATCAAATTTTTCCAGCCAAGTCTACAGTATAAAAAGATTCTACCTCAAGTTCCCCAATTGGACCACTGTGATGCCCAGGCGAAAAAGGCTCGTATCGGCCCTACAGAAAGTCCTATATCCATGATCCAATCCACAAAGCATCACATGTTGGAATCTCTAATGGTTCCTGGACTCTCTCTTTTGATGATGTTGTGCTTCCTATGATCCCTAGTACTATATCAAGAATCTAGAACTATTGTCCCCCGAAAGACCAACTCAAGGGCCTTGATTATTGTGGCTGTGGAGGGGCCCCCAAAAACTATTGGAGTTGAAAATGAAAGATGGAGACATCCTTTTTTCAAGGGGAAAATTGTTGAGGCCCATCATTGGTTTTGGGCCCGGAGATCCAATGATGACATTGGTATTTTTCATATCACCAGGGTGGGGGTTATATGGGTCCGGGACAACAGAACTTCTATAAACCCCAGATTTTCACCCTATCTCCTTTTATACGGGGTTTAAAAATCTCCTTTTAAAAGGACATGGGGTATAATTCCAAGACATCTCCCCGACCCCAGCCAACATAACCAAATATCCAGGAGGCCAAAGAGCTCAGTTGGCTGAGGACACTCCCATTTTGCCTCAAGCGACACCTTCCCGAGATGCCCCCCACATTGTACAGGGAGAGGAGAGATTCTATTGCTTTTTTGGTTCAGGGGGGGCTGTACGACCCCAAAAGAGGAAGCTTCCCGGTGGCCAGGCGGGCTGGATCTATACACTTTTGATTGCATGTCCAGACCCCAAATGCAGGATATTGGCCCGGGACTCACTAATCACCTTCGTCGATCAATAGCGAACTCAGGTTTGGGTGATTCCCCTTCCCTTGACAGGCCAATTATGACTTTTGCACCTGGATGAACTTCCTGTGGTGGACCCTTACAGCTTTTCGCGCATGTGTATTTTGTTAGGGGAACTTAAAAAAAATTGGTATATAGACAGATAGTCCTTTGGGCGCTTTTTTGTTTTTGAACACACTCCATATTCATATATTGTCTGACAAACCAAAACATTTTTAAAGACCATTTTTGATGCTTTGGGATGCCATACAAACAGCCAAGAATGAAAACCCTACCAGTACTTTTAAATAAACCCCTTCCTTCTCCATGTATTTAGTTCCAACAGAGTGTCTGAATTAAAGTTATTTGAATACTCTTTAAATCTGCTGCTCCTGGATAGATGATTTTTGGGTTTTTACTTTTCCGAGAAATTTTACTCACATAGGTACTCCCATACAATAAGATGAGTAATGTCTAGTAAAACCGTTTCAAACATGTTAACCTGGAAAAATTATTTGTGGTTTCTCAATTAGAAGAACCCAGAGTAAATTTAGGTAGTATAATTGTGTAAAACTACAGTAATACAAATAACGAAAAGGGCAGGTGTCCCCGAACCAATCTCCGTTACCCCCCTTGGCAAAGGCTTCGCCGCTCTCCCCGCTGTATCACGGGGGTGAGTCGCCCGGGTGCTTCTCTCATGCAGTGTCAACTACCGTTTATCGATCACACATATACATCGCTCCACTAATAACCCTTAGTGAGAAGCAGTTCATGTTTATACATGTATCATATAAAAAACTGATAAAAAAACTTCTATATAAATATCTATTTGTCACCATATATTTTAGAGATAGAAAAAAGCTAATTTGACCTCTCTCCAACCTGCCGGTTTGTCTATATGTGAACCCCGCAGTAATGCCAAATGGGGCCGGCAATCAATGTGCCACACCCTACCTTCACACCCCCACATAGGGCCTTAACATTTCTCGGGCACGGCCTGGCGCCCCACGCGGGATAAGATAATGTACCTAACCATGATCAAAATTTTGTAATACCTGTCAACCCGTGAAGATTGAGCTTTTCAGTAAAATTTTGCACAACGTCATAGATCGTTGACACCACAAAAAAAGTCTATAGTAACAGGGATAGAAAAAAATGGGAATTAGGTAATCAGGCAAGGTGTTCTCCAGAGCCCCGGGAAACTGCGATCGTTAGAAAAATTTTTCAGAGAAAGGGATTATAAAAAAAGATATTCTATTGTTTAAACTCGAAGAGTTTTAACGGGGACAATCATGGAGACGTTTCTTGTAAAAGATTCCCGGAAGCATAACAAAAACCAACACTCACTAATGACCAAAACCCTTCATGGGGAAATTCCCTAAGGGCAAACGCGGTCACATATGTTCGCCATAAAGAAAATTGATACCCCTGAAATGGATTTAAAGTGTGAAACTGGAAACCTTTAAAAATGTCAAATTCAAATAAGGGGCAGCACCAAAACACAGACTAGAAAAAAGGGTTCCCTACCCAAAAATCATCCTTATAAAATACAATTGGAGGCCAGTATTTCACCCCGACGCCCCTTGCCCTTTGGTCTGTTTTTGTCTGTCTGTTATTACGGATTTCTCGAAAAGTTGGGAATAGATTTGGACCAAACTCGGTATACCAAGTTTATTTGGTATAAGGAAGAACTGATTTAATTTTGGATGAAATCTATTGACACCTGTTGCCATGGCAACCAATTGATGAAATATTCGGCCGGAGGTATGCGCTCATACTGAGTGCATATATATAGATATATATATATATATATATATAGATTATATACGTATATTTGATTAAATATTCGGGCGGAGGTATGCGCTCTACTGAGTGCCCCCCCCCCCCCCTAGTTTATTCTGCTTTTGTAGGTAGCAGAGGTACACACAATAGCTTATTATAGTCTAATTGCAAGTCAATAGGATGGAAATTGTGTCCAAACAGTAATGAACTGTTCTCTGTGAGCCGCGTCACACAGAGCACTCTCCACCGCACTGACAAAGAGCTGTACACTGAAGAGCCGCCTTCTGGCATTTGGGTGGGTGGGTGGGTCGGTGGGGGTTGGTGGGTGGGTGGGTGGGGGTGGGTGGATGGGTGGGTGGGTGGGTGGGTGCGTGCGTGCGTGTGTGCGTGCGTGCGTAGGAAGGAAGGTAAAGAGGGGAGTGAATAGAAAAAAAGTATGATGGTTTGACAAGAGGAGGAGAGACGTGTGTGTGTGTGTGTGTGTGTGTGTAATCGTAGCGTTATGTGGTTTTAGGGTTATTTGTCTTTCGATAATTAGTGGTCACTCAACATGTCTTCCGATAAGCGAGACTTTTTTTTTTTAGTCACCCTGTCAGGCAGATAGTAATCCCCTCCTATTTCATTATTCATCCGTCCCACATGAAACCTCTTCATCTATGCATCTACAAACCCGCATTGACTCCCCTTCCTTCCCTCAAGTCAGTGCCATATGACCTCTTATGTCTGGCACATTTCCCTCTTTTTTGGCATTAACCCCTTGAGACCCAGAACGTAATTTTCATTGTAATTTGGGTACCATTAGACAATTTTTAGTGAATATAAGCAATATTTTACAGGTATGACCTGTTTAGTATCCTTGACCATTAACTAATTTGGTTTATTTAGTTACTTTTCTTAATTTTATGGCTCGACGACATGCAATTTTTTTATAGCAAAGGAAAGATCTGGGTGTGAAGGGGTTAAATCAATCAGTCCCTCAAGTTAACACAATGCACAGTACAAGAGTGTGTCAGGGCGCCTCCACACGTGTTGGCTTCATTACTCTACACACACATTACTAACTCATGTGTCCAAACAGTTGCCTAAATACTGCTGCAATCGCACATCTAAACATGATAAAAGCAGTGTTCACAACAGATGTTTGAGCACACGTGTGGCTCCTCAGGTTTAGCGTGACGGCAGGGCATTAAGTAAAACCTCGAGGAAGTGCGTCTGACCACAGCTTTACCTCCTCACTAATGACAGCATCTCTAACATCTCATCTAACACCATTAAATGTTCTACAATTATATGTCGTACCTACCTCTTCGCTAATGACACCATCAGGGGCGTAGCTAGACATTTGTTGGTCCGGGGGCTTACTTCCTGGAGGGGCCCCCTCTAAAGTTTGCAGGTGTTTGGGGTGGGGGAGGGGGAGCCAACCAGCTGAGGGGTTTCGATAATTTTTTTGAAAATGAACATATTTTGGTGCATTTTGACACTTTCAATGCCCATAAATCCTTTTTAATCCGAATAAAAACGCCTATGATGGTACTCAAAAGATACAGATCAAATTAAATACAAACCCCAAGGACTTTAAGCCAAGTTTGTAGAGGATCACAGGAGTTTTGTTTGATTGAGTGACGCATTTGGGGCCCGAGGGGCGATTTCAAACATTTATGAAAAGATAAGAATAACATCTCTAAGTAAACGATAATAAGAGTATGGCGTCCGTACTCAATGATTACTTTAATGCTGTTTTAATAAGATACTTTGATCCTATCTAGACACTTTGCAAGTACCAACTACAAGGTTATTGACTATACAAAGCGCCACCACGCCAGGACGAACTTGGTGGGCTCGAACCTCTGACCGAATGCAGGGACTATGCACGCGAGCCCGCAGCTCTACCAACCCCGCCACCCTGACGTGTAACTCTGTTTTTATAAAAGAAGATGAAACTCCATTACCAGAACCAGTTAACATGATTGCGGGATCCGAAAGGGATAGACTGGTAATAGGAGAGATAACGGTAGACGAAATATCAAAGTATTTGCAAAAACTTGACCCAGCAAAATCCTTGGGGATGGACGAAATATCACCGAAATTACTTCGCGAATGTCACAGTCAAAAGGAGTCGCTCCCATTAAAAATTATTTTCAATAAATCGCTAATGGACAAAAAAGTTCCAAGTATGTAGAAGTTAGCAAATGTTGCACCGATATTCAAGAAATTTGAGAAAATTTTGCGGGATGAAATAGTATCTTATCACGATGAAAGAAACTTAATATTAAACTCCCAGCATGGTTTTCGTAATAAGAGATCCTGCTTAACAAACCTACTAGATTTGTTTAATGTTATTTATACATAATGGGACGCTAAAATTCCCTCGGATATAATTAATATACCTTGATTTTCAGAAAGCCTTCGATACAGTTCCCCATAAGCGACTACTGACTAAGTTGAGGGCGCATGGCTTAGGAGAACAGGTATGTTCATGGATTGGCGATGGGCTCTCCAATCGTAAGCAACGGGTAGTAATAAATGGCGAAGCATCTGATTGGTTAGATGTTACTAGTGGGGTGCCTCAGGGCTCGGTCTTCAGATCGCTCAGGTCTTTACTCTTTCCTAATATTATATCAAAGATCTGGATTGCGGACTTGCATCTAAACTATCGAAATTTGCTGATGACACCAAATTAGGCGGTAAAGCATATACTAGAGAAAACTGCGAACTCATACAACTTGATCTAGACAAACTATCGGATTGGAGCGATAAATTACGATCAAAATTCAATTCCGATGAATGTAAAGTAATGCATATAGGTAACAATAACCTCAAATATAATTATCAGATGCAAAATAGGTCGTTAACTGAAGTTCAACAGGAAAAGGATTTAGGTGTCACCATTAGTAATGATCTTAAAACCAGTACGCATTGCCTAGCTGCTAGTAAAAAGGCGAAAATGATGTTGGGCTTCATTAAACCGAACTTTGAACATAAAACTCCTAAAGTAATGACACGACTATACACGTCTTTGTTTAGGCAGCACTTAGAATATGCTGTCCCTGTGAATTATATTATAACGTCCCTCGGAACGATTAGTGTTAGTGGTAGTTGTAGTTAGGATACTTCATATCCTATCATTCTTCACCATGAGACTTTCATATCCCTATCTTCTTTAGGGGCATGGTAGTCTTTTCTAACTGTTATCTTACATGTAGTTTGATAGTTAGTAGGATGTAGCTCAACAGATACCCTCGTTATAGACCAATAGGTCTTTTGGTATCTGTTCTTCTTATGTATTCCTCCTCCTCCTCCTCCTCCTCCTCCTTCTCCTCCTCCTCCTCCTCCTCCTCTTCCTCCTCCTCCTCTTCCTCCTCCTCCTCTTCCTCCTCCATCCTCTCTTCCTCCCTCTCTATAGCCAATATTCCTCCTCGTATGCTGTTTTCCTTGGTATTCTATGATTCTATGATCCCCCTTCTTACAAATGGGTAGTCGCAGTGTACATTGCAAGGGGGGGTTTAGGTGTGAGTCTTAGGGGGGGGGGGTCTACTTTTTGAGTTAATTAACCAGACTCATGAGAGAGAGAGGTTGGAGAACGGACACACACACACTCTCTCTCTCTCTCTCTCTCTCTCTCTCTCTCTCTCTCTCTCTCTCTCTCTCTCTTCTCTCCTCCTCTGCTCTCTCCTCTCATCTCTCTCTCCTCTTACACTCTCTCTCCTCATCGCTCTCTCTCTACATCTGTCTCTCGTCCTCTCTCTCTCTCTCTCTCTCTCCTCAACCTCTCTCTCTCTCTCCTCCTTCGCTCATTAGCTACGTCCCTACTCATCTCTCCTACTCTCTCTCCCTCTCTCTCTTCTCTCTCTCTCCTCCGTACTCTCTCTCTCTCTCTCTCGCTCTCTTCCTCTGCATCCTCGTTCATTCTCTCTCTCTCATCCCATCTCTCCGTCCCTCATCTTCCCTCTACCATCACATACGACCTTCTCAT
>JACEEZ010002543.1:110000-127500 GCA_016584305.1 Chionoecetes opilio | reverse complement strand
CAGGGTCCTGTGTCGTCATCTTCCTGCTGAAGTGCTTCGCCAGGAGGTCTGCCTTCTCCTGGTTTTTTACCACCCAGTCTCCTGCTGGTGTGATGAGGGGCGGGATCCTCTTCTGGGTGACGGTGCCTTGTCTCTCCTTCACCAAGGACCACCATTGCTTGGGGTCAACTTGATTGGAGGCTAGTTTCCTCCTGACGTCATTTTCCCACCTGTTCCTAGCCCAAGAAGCTGTCCTGGTCATGGCCTTACAGGCGGCGCAAATGCCTGCGTCAATGCAGGGCCTTGTTCCTCTGTGTGGGGCGGCGCTTTAGGCGCACGCAGGCCATGTATTTATCCTCAGCGGCGAGGCGACACCTGAAACCGAACCACGGCTGGTCTCGCGGCTCAGCCTCATACACCCTATGTGGAACGTGTTGGTACCGCGCGGCAAGGAGAATGGCGGTGAAGGTGGCCACATTGTGATCCACGGCACTGCAGAGCGCGGCGGCCCAGTCAGTGTCAGACAGGACGCGTTTGATGGCCAGCCAGTCAGCTCTATCCAACAGCCAAATGACCCGCTGGCATGTTTCCTCGCTGGCGGGGTCTAGACCAATGTGGGAGAGCACTGCATTGTGATCAGAGCTGCCGACTCTGTTCAACTGGCTGCACTGCACTGAATCTGCAGGTAGATCAGTGAGCACAGGGTCCAGAGAGCCACCTCGTACGTGTGTGGGGAAGGTGACGTGAATGGTGAGCCTATAGACCACTGTCAACTCTGTGAAGGCCCTTTTCACCAAGTGCTGATTCAGGTCGCCCACGATAACGCTGTTCTGGCAGTCGCGGGTGGCCATAATGGTGTCCAGCTTGTCGGTGAGGAAGGCGCAGGGCGCTGCGCCGTGCCATTGTGGGCGGTAAAGGGCGCATAACAGGACAGCACTTCTGTCTGTGAGGAGAAGGCGGAAGAACATCGCTTCTATCTCCTCGGGGACCGGGACAGGCAGTAACTGAAGCTGCAGTCCCTCGCGGTGACACACAGCTACACCGCCGCCCTGTCCGGTGCCTCGATCACGTCGCATCCAGTGACAATAGCCCGGGATTCTGTCGCATGATGTCACACTCATCAGTCAGGAACGTCTCGACGGCAACCACGACGTCAGCTTTGTTCCTGAGGACGGCGTGTGTTAGCTCGCCGACGTTCGTCCTGAAGCCGCGAACATTGGCAGACAGGATCTCTCCCCCCCCCCCTCTCTCTCTCTCTCTCTCTTCCTCTCTCTCCTCTCCCTCTCTCTCTCTCTCTTCTCTCTCTCTCTCTCTCTCTCTCTCTCTCCTCTCTTCTCTCTCTCTCTCTCTCTCTTCTCTCTCTCCTCTCTCTCTCTCCTCTCTCTCTCTCTCTCTCTCTCTCTCTCTCTCTCTCTCTCTCTCTCTCTCTCTCTCTCTCTCTCTCTCTCCAAACTATCGCGCTGAGTCACGGCCTTCTATATACAAGGCCTGAGCGACGTGACGTCACAGCCTCGTAACATTATCAGCCTTGGTCATCTCACCCGCTCCGTCCTCTCCCTCGCTCTGCGGTACGTAATTATACGAAATTTAAAAATGATTTTTTAAAAAATTATCTTCGTAATGTTTGTTTTATATTATCAAAAAAAACAGAAAAACACGCTAAAAAAATGCTATTACAGACTCGAAGAAATATGCATGAACTTATTTTTCCCTTCAATCTTCCCCTTTTAAAACTTTGGAGTAAAACTTTACCATGAAACATATCAATAAAGCGAAATTTTTATTAGTTTTTCATTGATATATTTCTTTTTTCTGATAAATGAGTTACAGCCATGCTAAATTAGCTTTAGCTAAAAAAAATAAATCATTCGGAAATTTTCCCCGTTGATGATGTTATTTATTTATTAACGCTAATTTATCCCAGGGTCTAATTATTTTTAAAACGAAATATATAATGAATAAATAACATCACAATCGATCTTCTGCGACTTCGAGGGATTCCTGCAAGGACTTTTGTTTGTAACGGTCTGTATTCGGGACTGAGAGTGCTGTGAATTTGTGGGGCAGGTTATCCAGCTTCTTTCCTGTGAATACAGGATGAGGCAGGGTGCCCCTTGCCCCATCACTTTTCAACCTTGTAGGGACTGGGTATTGGACAAGGTTGTAGATAAAAGTGATTGTGGGCTCCGTCGGAAACACCAAGATCACTGATCTTTTTTTTGCCGAGATGCAGTATCTTTGCTGAGTCGCGGGAGTCCTGGTAATGGCTCTCGGGGCGCTGCACGGGAGGAAAACCCTTTTGGGGACTTGAGGTCCCCTGGCTCAAGCCCAAAGGTCCAGGTGTTTGGACTTACTAGATGAAGCAGTACATCTGTTCATGGGTGGGCGGGGACATTAGATTTTGGAAATTTTTACTCCTTGGTACGCAGCCCCATATGAGGGGGGTCAGCCCCAAGAAGTTTTACGGCGGTTTGGCATAGCCCACGTGTTAGGGACTCGCTCAGGGGGGAGTTTTTGGCGGGCGTACCTGTGCGAAACAAAGACCCGGGGCTTCAATCGCTTGTGATCCCTGTCTTCTCTATGGAGTGAACTGGACACTAAATATGCTTGAAGAGACAATAATGCCTTTGGAAATAATTCTTCGCAGAATCATGGGTTATCGCGGGGGATGTTACTGTCAAATCAGCGATTCACCGTAGACTGTCGAGGCCTTTACCCCTGCATAGTCCGTCAGCGCCAACTTCGGCTATATGGGCATGGGGGCACGAAAACCCTGAACCGATCCTTCCCATGGGTTTTTTTAAAGAGAAAACCCCCTGCGTGAGAGGCCAAGGGGGCCCCCAAAAGGCCGGGGCGGGGCAATTTTGATGTTTTGTCGAGACGCTTGGTATGGGAAAGGAGCCTGCATGGGAACCGCGCGGGGTGACCCCCGGGAGTGGCGTCGTAGGGTGGGCGAGGCGCGCGCCCCCCGGCGTATGCCCCCAATATTGATTGATTGATCAATGGGGAAAAATTCCCGATTGATGATGTTATTTATTTAGTTAAACGGTAATATATGAAATGATGTTAAAAAATTTCACTTAATATTTGTTTTCTGAAAAATGAATTGTACCATGCAAAAATTAGCGTTAACTAAATAATAAATCATCCATCGGAAAATTACCCGATTGATGTTCATTTATTTATTAACGCAAATTTATCATGGTTCTAATTTTTTACAAAAAAAGAAAATTCAATGGAAAGTTAATAAAATTCGTTTTCTAAGATATTTTTCGGAAAATGTTGACTTGAAAATTTTTAAAATGGCGAAGAGTTGAGTGAATAAAAAAGTTCATGCATATTTCTTCGAGTCTCGAAATCCCATTTCTTTAGCGTGTTTTACTTTTTTTTTTATTTGATAATTTATAGAAAAAACATTTACGAAGAAAAAATTTATAAAATTTATAATTACTGTAAAATACAAACCGACAGGCGAGGAGAGGACGGAGCGGGTGAGATGACCCAGGCTGATGACGTCACGGCCCATCGCTCAGGCCTTGTATATAGAAGGCCGTGGCTGAGTCCGCGCTTATTGCTGTATATTTTTTCGACCATATATTTTCGCGTTACTCAGCTCATCAGTGGTTTTGGCGGATGGATAAGTTTGGTTCCATTATTATCGATGCCATGCAACTCGGTGAACGCATTTTGGGAAAAGTTTCACTGCTATAACCTATTTATACAGCGCACGTGGTGTGTGTGGTGTGTGTGTGTGTGTGTGTGTGTGTGTGTGCGTGTGTGTACAAGTGTGTGTGTGTGTTTATTTACTTATTTGTTTAGATTCTGGATTTATTTCTTGTTGCTTTTTGGTTGTTTGTTTTAATGTTGACATGTACATTATAGTAGCCGTAGTAGTAGATGTAGTGATTATAATGATAAAAAAAACATCGCAAACACCACCACCACTTATACTATTACAATAACACTCAAATTATTAGCACACTACTAATAAAAATATAACATCTTACAAAAACACTTCAAATATAAACACATTAAATTATTTAACACACAAACCCTCAAACGTGGCGTGGGAGGGCGTCAGGCATCACGGGGTTCAATGGCGTCAGGGAGGAAAATCAGGGGGGTCCTTTTTGTATTTTTCATCGTGGCTGCTTAACGAACCCAATTCCCATCGCCTTAAAATTCTCAGTATTTTAAGCAAAAAAAGTATTTGATCCATTTTAGCCTGTTTTTTGAGGCTATCGTTTTCTATCCATATTAATTAGATGGTGTTTTGGGGGACAGACCCCTTGCTACCCCTCTTAATTAGATGGGTTTTTGGGGGAAACCGTTGCTACCCTCATTAATTGATGGTGTTTTATGGTGGGGAAAACCGTTCTCCATCATTAATTAATGGGTTTGATGGTGGCAGATTTTCTACCATCATTAATTAATGGTGTTGATGGTGGGGAAAACCTTGCTCCCTCATTAATAATGGGTTTTATGGGGGAAACCGTTCTACCTCATTATTAGGGTGTTTTGGTGACAGACCTTGCTACCCCCTCATTAATTATTTGTTGTGGTGGAAACCGTTGCTAAAACCTCATTAATTAGATGGTGGTTTTGGGGGGACAGACCTTGCTACCCTCTTAATTAGATGGTGTTGATGGGGACAACCCTTGTACCCTCATTAAATTTGATGGGGTTGAGGGGAAGACCGTTCTACCCCCATTAATTAGATGGTGTTGATGGGGGACAGACCCTTTCCCACCCTCATTATTAGTGGGGTTGTGGGGAAGACCGTTGCTACCCTCATTAAATTGTGGTTTGGGGTGGAAAAGGTTTTACCACATTAAAGAGGTGTTTTTGGGGAAGAGTTGCAATTTTTGAGGTTTATGGTGGAAATTTCAAAACATTAAATTGATTTTTTGTAAAAGGGTTTAATTTATTAAGGTTTGGGTGGACAAGTTGTAAATTTAATTTAGATGGGGTTGGTGGTGGGCCTTGTTTTAATTTGGTGTTGATGGGGGGGTTTTTTTTGTGGTTGGGGTGGGGGTTGTCCCTTTTTTTGGGGTTTTGGGTGGGCAACCCTTCTCCTCATTAATTTTAAGGTTTTGAAAGGGGAAATTGTTCCCGTTTATTTGTGGGGGTGTGGTGGGGGGTTTGGGGGTTTTTTAAAAATTGGGGGGGGTGGCGGGTTTAAAATTTATTTATGGGGGTTTAATGGTTCAAAAAACCAGATTCCCGGGTTTATTTTTTTTTTTGGGGGGACGAAAGTTTTTAAAATTGGATGGTTTTTTTTAAAATAATTGGGTTTGGGTGGGGGGTTTTTTTTGGGGGGGGGGTTTTGGGGTTTTTTTCCCCTTTTTTTTTGGGTTTGGGCAACCTTCTAAACAAACAAAAAGACGGTTGGGTGGGGTTTTTTTTTGGTGGTTGTGTTTTTTTTTTTTGTTGGGGTTTTTGGGGGTTTTTTGTAACCTTTTTATTTTTTTTGCAAAAAATTTTGGGGTTTGTGGGGGCGGTTGTTTTTTTTTTGGTGTTTTTTTTGGGTGGGTGGGGGGTTTTTTGGGGGGGGGGGGGGGGGGCTTTCCCCCATAAAATGAAAAAACTTGCTTCCCCCTTAAAAAACGAGAACCAAAAGTTGTTTTGGTTTCCCCCCTTTTAAATTTTTACAAAATTTTTTCCCCAAAATTGTTGGGGTTTTTAAAACATCAATAAGGTTTTGGGACGGTTTTTTTTGGGGGGGGGGGTTTTTTTTTTGGGGGGGGTTTTTGGTTAACAGCCCCAAAACCCAAAAATTTTAATGTTTGGGCCGTTTCCCCTCTTTTAAGTGGGAAAAGGGAAAAACGTTTATTTCTTAAATTAAGAGGGGTTTTTTGGCGAATAATAAGAGGGTGTTTATGTGGGGTTTGGTTTTATTTTTAAAAAAAAAAATAAAACCTTTTCCCCCGTTTTGGGGCCCCCCTCTAATTTTTGGGAAAATCCCGTTTTTGCTACACTTTAAAGTTTGTAAGTCCCGAAGAAAACTCAAAATAAAATGTGTTTATTTGGAAACTGAAGATTAATGTGTTGGTAGCGGGGGCAGTCCAAATGGTTTGATGTGCTCGTGCTCTCATTTTGAAATTTTTGGGATACCTTCAAACTAAAGTTTTTAAACGGTTTTCCCCAAAAGGGGATGACCGGCCAGCAGGGGGTTTTACCCCCCCCGGGGGCTTCGGCCAACACTAATATGCAGCAGCGGTAGATCCATGGCTCTGAGGCATTATCCTCTAAACAAAACAAACAAGAGAAACAAGAGTGTGTGTGTGTGTTGCCGAGCTGTCTGTGAATATATTACTTAAATTTTGTCCATCAAAGAGTAGCTTAGTGTGTTCCTGTACCAAATATTATTTTTTTTGCAATATATGTATGTTTACGTGTGCACGTGTGTGTGTGTGTGTGTGTGTGTGTGTGTGTGTGTGTGTGTGTGTGTGTGTTGTGTTGTGTGTGTGTGTGTGTGTGTGTGGTGTAAGGGCTCAGTCACACTAAGCCCAAAACATAGCACAAAACATTACTGGTAGCATGTCTGTAACATGCTACATACATGCGTCTGAACAAGCCATAAACATGATGGTAAACCTGCCGTCCAGTTTAGCTTCAAAATGCTGCAAACACAGCTTCGATCAAGTTCAAAACATCATGACGGTCCATACGAGGGCACAGCCGGTAGTTACCGTCACCATGGCAGAGGAGGAGGACCCCCTACTAGCAGCGACTGCTACGGTTGTTATATGTGGTTACAGACACAAATGCCGTCGCCGTTACTGGGTGCGTCCCTCGTTAAAGATGGGAAATGAACACAGGGAAATGTTATATAAGAGAAGTTTTTTGACGATGTAGGACTATTGCCTCAAGACATCAGTGATAGTGGGTCATTTATAAATATCCTCCGTATGTCTGCTAGTTCTTTGGAACAGATCACAGACTTGTTGTTGCTACACTTAAGCTTCATGTCAAGTCCAGAAGAATCTCAAGAGGTAACCATACTGTGTTTCATCTTGAGAAACTGAAGGACTTGACATGTGCTCATGAGTATGCGGTGGCAGTCTCAAATCGGTTTGATGTGCTCGGTGCTCTCGGGGATCCTGTAGAACTGTGGGATACCTTCAAACGTGAAACTCTACAGGCTGCCAAGGAGTGTATTGGGGAGCGCCCGAGGTCAAGGCGTGGTTTTGTCTCGACGGAGACGCTGGAGAAAATCGAGGAGAGTCGCGCTGCCAGGCTGGCTGGGAACCGGGACCAGCACAGGGCTCTGTCACGCCGGACTAGAACCCTCCTGAGGAGAGACAAGGAGAGGTATGTCAGGAGTCTCGCTGAGGATGTCGAGGGTCATTTGAACGCTAATGACCTCCGACCCGCCTACCGAGCCCTGAAGAAGCTCCGTTCCAAGTCTCCTTCTCGGGCGAGTGCTATTCGAACAGCAGATGGGCGCCTCGTGTCGGGCATGGATGGGCAGATGGCTCGTTGGGCTGAGTACTTTGGGCAGTTGTTCACGGTGGACCCTCCAACTGAGCAGCTTCACACCACTGGGTTACAGGCAGTGGATGCCGATCCTCCCATTGACGAAACCGCACCCTCTCTTGACGAAGTCAGAGAGGCTGTAGCAAAGTTGAAGGGTGGAAAGGCAGCTGGTGTTTGTAATATCAGTGCGGAGCTCCTCAAAGCTGGGGGTGAGGCCATGATCCGCGGGTTGCATGCTGTCCTGACTGCCGTGTGGCAATCAGGTACCATTCCTCCTGACTGGAAAAGGGGGCTGGTCGTCCCTATCTGGAAAGGGAAAGGGGACCGTCAGACTGCAACAATTACCGCGGTATTACACTGCTCAGCGTACCAGGCAAGGTGCTTGCCCATCTATTGCTGACACGAATTCGCAGTCATCTGGTGAGCATCAGAGACCTCAGCAGTCTGGGTTCACGCCTGGTAAGTCAACAACGGACCGTATCCTAGCGCTTCGTGTCCTGGTGGAACGCCGACGTGAGTTTCGACAGGGGATGCTTGCAGCCTATGTTGATCTCAAGAAGGCGTTTGACTCAGTGCAATCGTGAGTCACTCTGGGATCTTCTGCGACTTCGAGGGATTCCTGCAAGGACTATTGGTTTGATAACTGGTCTGTATTCTGGGACTGGGAGTGCTGTGAAGTGTGGGGCAGGTGTATCCAGCTTCTTTCCTGTGAATACAGAGTGAGGCAGGGTGCGTCCTTGCCCCATCACTTTTCAACGCTTGTATGGACTGGTATTGGACAAGGTTGTAGTCAAAGTGATTGTGGGAGCATCCGTCGGCAACACCAAGATCACTGATCTTGTTTTTGCCGATGATGCAGTAATCTTTGCTGAGTCGCTGGAGGTCCTGGTGATGGCTCTCGAGCGCTGCACGAGGAGGCAAAGCCTTTGGGACTTGAGGTCTCCTGGCTCAAGACCAGGTCCAGGTATTTGGAGACTTACTAGATGAAGCAGTACAGTCTGTTCATGGCGTGTGGCGAGGACATTGAGATCTTGGAAGTTTTACATACCTTGGTAGCGCAGTCCATAATGACGGCGGGTCACGTCAAGAAGTCTTACGACGGATTGGCATAGCCCACGGTGTTATGGACTCGCTCAGCGGAGTATTTGGCGTTTGTCGGTACCTGTGCAGGAGGACAAAGATCCGGATTCTTCAAGTCGCTTGTGATCCCTGTCTTACTCTATGGTTGTGAGACATGGACATAATAGTGACTTGAAGAGACGAATCAATGCCTTTGGCAATAGTGTCTTCGCAGAATCATGGGGTATCGCTGGGATGATTACGTGTCAAATCAGCGATTGCACCGTGAGACTGAATCGAAGGCCTATTACCTGCATAGTCCGTCAGCGCCAACTTCGGCTATATGGGCATGTGGCACGCTACCCTGAAACCGATCCTTCCCATCGGTTGTATCTGTAAGAGACAATCCGGCGTGGAGGAGGCCAAGGGGGCGCCCACAAGGCTCGTGGCTGGGGCAAGTTGATGTTTCTTGTCGAGAGCTGCTTGGTATGGAAAGGACCTGCATGGGAACTCGCGCGTGGTGACCCCCGGGAGTGGCGTCGTAGGGTGGGCGAGGCGACGCGCCCCCCGGCGTATGCCCAAGATTGATTGATTGATATGTCTCTACAGATTTCGAGGCTCTAAGTAAATTGCTCCCATTGAAAAAAAGGGTATAAAAAAGGGGTTTTCCCTTGTTTTACAGGAAAAAGCCTGCCCCAAAAAAATTTTTTTATTTACCTTCGGGGGTAAGTGGGGAAAGTTTTTGGGTTACCCTTCCAACCCTGTTTTTGGAGTTACCAAATAACGACTCTTTAGGGTTAACTTGGTTTAATTTTCTTGGGGTGGGCGCGGCCCTAAGGGCGGGTTCCAGGGGGCCAAGAAGTTTTCGAGGTTGCTGAAAACCACTTTTATGGTTGGGCCACAAAGTTTTTGGGTTTGGGGGTTTTACCTTAGGGGACGTTTTCCGGTTTAACCCCTTTGGGGGTTCCCGGCTTACCTTTTGGGTAAAATGGCCTAAAGGGCTTGGGGGAAAAGGAAAAGCCTTTTGGGGTTTTTGGGGTTTTCCTTCCAAAAACCCCGGGGGTTTTGGGGGAAAAACGTGTCAAATAAAGCGTTTGCACCGTGGGGGGACTTAAAGTCGGAAATTTTACCCTTTGGATAGCCCCTAGGGGCCAAATTTTTCGGCTTAGGGATTGGCAAGCCCGCGGGGGAACCGATCCCATTTTTGGGTTGGTACCTGTAAGGGGGAAAAAACCCGGCTTTTCCAAGGGTTGGCCCCTGCTCTCGGGGTGAAGAAGGGCCCTTTTCTTGGAGGCTCCCTTTTGGTAAAAGTCCTTTGCGGGGAATCAGGGGGGGGGGGGAGCTTGCCCCCCCCGGATTCCCCCGTGGAGGGTCGGGGCCTTTTCCGCGCCCCCCGCGAAACCCGGATTTTTGTTGATTGCCCTCCCCAACCGATTTCCCCAGGTTTTTTTTAATTTAAAAGGGGGGCCCCCCAAATTGGGGGGAAAAAACCAAAAAAATTTGGAGGGAAAACCCTCGGGGAATCGAGCGGGGTGACCCCCGGGGGTTCTCCAACGGGAGACCCCCACCGTTCCCCCATTTTGGTTAAGATATGCGTTAATTTCCAAAGGTCCTTTAAAAGAAAATTGCTTAAAATTAAAAAAAAATTGGGAAGGGAAAAAATGGGACGGGGTAAAGGTTAAAATTATATTATTATTCAAATATCAAAATTAATTTTTATTTATACTATGTTATATTATATTAATATATTAATAAAAATTTATTATATTATAAATATTATATAAAAGTTATAAAATACTATTTATATAATATAGCTCATTCCTATTAAAACCCCGGGTAATTTTTTCCCCAAGTAAAAAACAGTCACCCAAATTTTTGGCCAATGCTCACAAAGGTTTTAATATGTATGAAACATAACATAATCCTTTTGTATATGCATATCAAAAATATAATTACATTGTTTACTATCAAATTTCCCATTAATCGGGCACCTGCTTTGGGGGGTGCGCCCTTTGTCTTTTTGGGGTACTCCAAATTTTATTTTTTATTTTTTTAATTATTAAATGTTTTACATTTTTCCCTTTAAACCTTTTTTTCCCCTTGGTTCTCTCCCCTCTCTCTCTCTCTTCCCCCTCCTCCTCCCCTTTCTCCTCTCTCTCTCTCTCTCTCCCCCCCCATCCCCTTCGCCCTCTCCTCTCTCCTCTCTCTCTTCAACCCCTCTCGTCCTCTCTCTCTCTCCTCTCCCCTCTCTCCTCCCCCTCTTCTCTCTCCCCTCTCTCTCCCCTCTTCTCTCTTCTCCTCTCTTCTCCCCTCCCCTCTCTCTCTTACCTTTTTTCATGGCCCAAAAGGGGCTCAGCAGAGAAAAAAATTTTAACCCTTTGTATTTTTGCCTTCTTAAAACCTCCTCCTCCCCCTTTCCTCCTCCTCCTCCTCCTTTTTCCTCCTCCTCCTACTCCTCCTCCCCCTCTTAAATTTCAAGCATTTCAAGTACAATTCTCATATATATAAAATATAATAATATATATATTTTCTAATATTTTATATATATATTTATTTTAATAATAAAATATATATATTTTTATATATTTTTTTTTTTTTTCCCTTGTTACTATAGCGTCTGTGGGCATAGGGGAAAGTTTTTATTTTTGGTCGATCTCGCCCGATGGTGGCGCAGGCGGGATTTTTTAAGTGACACCTTTTGGTTTTCAGGGAAGTTTTCCATTTTCTTGATGTTCAAATCTTCATTTTAAGGGCATGCACCCCCTAGAGTCCACCGTCCACTCGCAATCAAACAGACAGGTTACGTGCATTTTGGGTTTTTTTGGGTCTCCTGGGACGATGGCTTTGATAGCTTTTCTTGAGAGATTTGAATTTGGGGCCCTTTCTTTTCCCCTCCGGGGGCTTTTGAAAAAATTTTGCCCCCAGGCGGATTCGAATTTTGGGACATTGATTTTCACACTCCAAGACGCAAACCCACTGGGCCCTTCACCCCCCCCAGATTTTGAAACCCCCCTTTGCCGTATTTACGGGTTCAAACCCCGCTTCCCAACACCAGATGATGTTTTCAGTGATAAGGCTAAACATTTTAAAACACGTATCAACGGGTTTTTTTATTTAATCATTGCTACCAAAATGATGGAATAGAGGTAAAATGAGTAAAGATGGGGAAAAACATGAGGTAAAAGGGAAAGGGGAAAAATATGAAAAAAAGGGGCGAACCCCAAAAAGAGAAGGAAGAAAAAGAAGAAAGAAAAAAGGGGGAAAAAAGTAGAATGAAGAAAAAAAAACGAAAAAAAGGGAAAGGAAAAAACAGGGAAAGGGGAATATGTGGAAAAAGGGGAAGAAGAAAACATTGAGAGATGATTTAAACCCTATTTAAATAAAAAAAAATATAAAAAAAAATTTTAAAGATTATGGGTTGTAATAATTATTTTTTATAAAGGGGTTTGGTAATAGTGTGAAGGGGGTTTAAAGAATTTTTTAAATTTAAATATTTTTTAAATTATTTTTTTAATTGTATTTTTTTTTTTCTTTTTTTGGGTAAAAGACTTTTATTTTTTTTTCCCGGCCCAAACACGTGTTTATTATTTTTTGTCTGGCAAACATTATTCCCTCGCGCCCACATACCACAACAGGGAAACATGTTTTGCTTTTTCTGAAAGTTTGTAACATTCTCCCCGTTGTGTGTGTGTGGGTTTTGTGTTTTTGTTTTTCCCTGTGTTTTCCCTGTGTGTGCGGGGTGCGTGTGTGGTGCTTTGTGTGTGTGTCATGTGTGTGTGTCTGGTGTGTCTGTGTGGGTGGGTTGTGTGTGTGGGGTTTGTTTTGTGGTGTTGTTTTGTGTGTCTGCGTGTTTTTTGTGTGTGTCTGTTGTGGTGTGGGGCGTGTGTGTGTGTGTTTGTGTGTTTTGGGGTGTGGTGTGTTTTGTGTGCATTTTTGGGGTTGTGGGTGGGTGTGGGTGTCCCTGTGTCTGTGTGTCAATCTTTTTTTTTTGCTTAGCCTGTTATGTAAAAAAAAAAATCACTTATTTTTTTTTATTTTCTATTATTTATTATTGTATGATTTTTGACTTGGAACAAATTTCGTAGCTATTTCATTTCTTCATCTTTTCTTATATATATATATTTCTCTTATTTTCTTTTTTTCGTGAATTTTTCGGACGAGACAAATTTCGAGCATATTTCATTCTTCCATTTGTTTTCATTATTTATATATCTTTTTATTTATGTGTCTTTTGTTTTCGTGATTTGGTTTAGATCGCTTCTCTGTTTTGATTCAATATTTTGGGATGTACGAGGAGGAGGATTTGCCTTCATTTGTACATTCAGGAAAGGTTTTTTGTGATGTATTTTTAGAAAAATTTAAATTTAAAATTTTTAAGTTTTTTATTTTCCCTTTAAGCCTGCCTTCCCCCTCCTCCTCCTCCCCCCTCCTCCTCCTCCCCTCCTCCTGCTCCTCCTCCTCCTCCTCCTCCTCCCCTCCCCCCTCCTCTTTGCCCCTTTCTTCTTCCTCCTCCGGGGCATGAAAAGGGGGCAGGCCAGGTAACAAGGGGGATATTTTCCCCTCACGCCCCCTTTTTATGCCCAAAACTTGTGACACAAAAAACCGCGGGGGGGAAGGAAAAAGGTCAGGCCGGCGAGGCATTTCCCTGCCCTGGGGCCCTGGGGGGAGGGGGTTTGGGGTTTTTTCCCGTGGGAGGGGGGGGGTTTTTCAAGAGGGGAAAAGGGGTTTCAGGAGGGGGGAGGGGGGTTTTAGGAGGGGAAGAAAGGGGAAATTTTCGGGGGGGGAAGGGGGGAAAGGTTTTCCGGGGGGAAGGGGGGAAGGGGTTTAAAGGGAAGGGGAAAAAAAAGGGGAAAAAATTTTCAAAAAAGGGGAAATTGAAAAAGGTAAAAAGAAAAAAACCCCCAAAAAAAACCAAAAACCCCAAAACCCCCCAAAAAAAAACCCCCAAAAACAAAAAAAAACCCCCGAAACAAACACACACACACAAAAACAAAAACCACAAAAAGACCACCCCCCAAAAACCAAAACTTTTAACACCAAAAGGGGACCTACAAACAAAAAAAAAAAAAATAAAAAAAAAAACCAAGGGGCAAACTACAAACAAACAAAAAAGGGCAACAAAAAAAAAAAAAAAAAACCAAACCCCCAAAAAAACCCCCTTTTTTTTTCCCCTACTCCCGTTTTATTTTTTTCTTCTTTTTAGGGGAGGGGATTAAAAAAATTTTAAACATTTCTTCCGGGGAAAAACCGCCCATGTTTGAAAGGGGCCAACCAAAAAAGAGACCCCAAAAAACCCCCAAAACGAAAATCTCCCTCTCTCTCCTATTTATCCCTTCTCCCCTCTCTCTCTCTCTCTCATCCTCTCTCCCCTTCCCCTCATCATCCTCTCCTCTCTCTCTCTCTCCCTCTCTCTCTTTTCCCCCTTTTCTCTCTCTCTTTTCCTCCTCCCCTCTCCCCTCTCATCTCTCTCCCCCCTTTTCTCTCTTCTCTCTCTCTCTCTCCTTCTCTCCCCCTCTCTCTCTCCCTCTTCGCTCTCTCTTCCTCTCCCCTCTCTCTCTCTCGTTCATTTTTCCTCTCTCCTCTTTTCTCCTCTCCCCCTTTTCTTCTCTCTCTCCTCATCTCTCTCTCTCCCTTTTCTCTCCCCTCCTCTCTCTCCCCTCCTCCCCCCTTCTCTCTCCCCTCCTCTCTCTTTCCTCTCTCTCTTCTCTTCTCTCTCTCTTCTCTCTCCTCCCCTCTATCTTCTCTCTCTTCTCTCTCCTCCTCTCCCCTCCCCTCTTTTCCCCCCTCTCCTTCCTCTCTCTCTCCCCTTTTCCCCTCTCCCCTCTCTCCTCTTCTCTCCTCTCTCTCTCTCCACATTCTAGTTACACACGTTTGATTATTTTAACCGGATCCCTTTTAATTTTTTTATACGCTTGGTAAAAAAACCATTTTATGTATTTTGGAGATTTTTAATTGTAATATTTTATTGAAAAATGCAAGATGGAAATAATTATTACTAATACTAAATTGAACCCCAAATTAAATTTATAAGCCTACAAAAGAATTAATTTTCCCCCTCCCCGACATTATTGGACATTTTGTGACAAAAAACCTTTATTTAAACTCTTCATCACGATGTAATTTTCCCTTTTCCTGTCGCTGATCATTTATCTTTTTACCTTTACTTGACATTTTGAAAGGGCCAAAACGACAAAAATCTACTTTATAACTTTTCGACAACTAAGACACTTTCTCCTGGAAACCCTTGGTAATCTCCCAAGAGAGAAGTTTCATACTTTGAAAACATTTTTTTCAACTGATAAATGTCGATTTCGCAAGTACATTTTAAATTTTAAAAAGTTTTAAAAAAATGTTTTTGGGTTCCTGCGCACCCTTGGGGGAACAAAAAAAGTACGAAGGCCTTTTTCCCCGTGGATCACTGAAGACCTTAAGCTATAATGCAGCCCAAAAGACCGTGCAAAAAAAGTCTTAAAGAGAAAAGAAATAATGTTTTATTCCGACTAATTATAAAACCCAAAAAAAAGGGAAATCCGAGGATTGTTTTGGCGACTAGATCAGAAAATTTTTTAAATAAAAAATTAGAGGAAAAGTAGAGGAAAAAAGTAAAGGGCCCCGTGGAGGCCCAAAAGGGGGGTTGATTCCTAAAGCCCAAAAAAAGAATGTTTTAAACCATCAGCAAAAAAATAAGGTAACGCAGAGGGGATCAAGCGCAAAACTGAATTTTTTTAAAAAATATTTTTCTGAAATTGGGGAAAAATCCCCCTTTGAGAAATCTCAGGGAGAAAACCCGAAATAATTCTGATGCAGTACTACAGCCAGTAAACACCGAAACTTATACTAATAATTTTGATGCCCATGTTTAGACCTGTGCCCAAAAATTGGGATTCAGTAACTTTAGTTAAATTTAACTATGAAAAAAAACTAAATCCCTGGATCCCGATTGGGATTCCACTGTGTTTCTTGAAAGACTTCCCCCCCTATCATTATAACATACCTAACTTGCATTGTAAAAAACTTTTTAATTGTAAAAAAGTTTTTTTCCCCACATGGAAACACTCCCATTGTTTTTTTTCCCCATTTTTTAAAGGGTGGGAAAAATGAATGAAAACCCAAAAAAAAACTAAAACCCCCCTATTTCTCCTTACCAATTATTTCCCAAAGGGACTAGAAAAAGGGAAACGCATCTCAGCTCTCCCAGTACTTAGAACCCCAAACGCCCCTTATTTAAAAATCAACATGGCTTTAGACCGGCTTGTCTACCCGGAAATTCCTCTATTTAAAAATTTCCCAACAAGGTTTTTATTCAAATTTGTACAAAAAAAGGGCTTCCCATTACCCTTTGGAAATTATCCCAAAGCATTCGACCGCGTCAGCCTGAAAATATTAATAAATAAATTGTTCAAGTTTAAAAAATCGACTCCTTCTGGTTTTCAAAGCTTTCTCCGCGGGAGGGCACAATCCCTACGTATAAAAAATGCAAAATCCGAGAAGACAGGAAAATTTCCCCTGGGGTTCCCCAAGGGGGCTTTACTAGGTTTCCCATTTTATTTATAATTTTTTTGCAAATGAAACTCTCTTTCCCTTTTTTTCTGAAAGTTGGAAAATTTTTACAATAGCAGATGACACCCAGTTAAATTTCCCCAGCATTCAACAATATACAAACTTTAAAGCTTAGGAGCGAACAAACACTAAAGAAAGCACAAAAGTATTTTCACAGAAATGGCTTAAAGTTAAAAAGCCAAAAAAACTCAAAAAGTAAAGTTATAGGAACACGGGGGCTTTTGTCACAGATTTTTTCCCCCCCGACCCTTTAAAGCATGTTGACCGGGGAAACTAAATACCCCTAGCCAAAACATTTCAAAAATTTGGGATACACCTTTTACAACCATTGCAGTTTTTAAAGAACACATCGACGCTTGTTTCAAAGGGAAAAATTTTGGAACCATTTTCCAATAAACAGACCCCCGAGACTATTTTAACCAGCCACCAGGATCCAATAATACGGGCCCCCTGGGCCTAAGTATACTGAATTAAAGGCATTAAAAATTTGGGGGGAGCTCCAACCCTCACACATATACAACGTTTTCAAAGGGTCCCAAAAACTTTGCACAAAATTGCCCTTTAGGAGGGGCTGCAAAGCACGACCTGTCACAACCCTACTTAAAAGCCCCTTTTATGGCTGAAAAAAAATTTTTTTTAAAACCTTTTTAGCTAGGATAGCCGTGTACAATATAAATTTTAAAAAATGAGTACCTGACTGGTTTTTTTTCACTGGCCCAAAATGAAAGATTGTCGAAAAACCCCCTTTTAACCCCTAGACCAAAAACAACAACTCCATGTGCCAAAATTTCAACACATTTTTGGGAGCAAGGTCCCCTTTTGTGGCTGGACCGCTTTCCCGGGAAACTTGCCAACCAAGTTAGAGATTTACCTCCTTGCAACACTTTTTTTAAAAATTTACTTAAAAAAACCCTCTTTTTGTAAACAATTCTTAAATTTTAATTTTTTTACGTCCCCTACCTAAAAATATTTTAATCTAAACTAAAACCTTTTTTTTTTAACTTTTAAATGTAAAGTTTTTATTTGTAAATTTTTTGGAATCTTACCTTTTTTTTTTAAAGTTTTCATTAAGGGTTTAATGTTTTTTCAATTTTTATATATTTTTAAAATTTTTTTTGTATAAAAGACCTGTTTTTAGTGTTCCCAAAACCCTTTTAAAACTTTTTACTTTTCAAAATTTTGTAAGGGCCTCCTTTTTCCATGTTAAAAAAATTTGCCATTGTAACAATGGAAATAAAAATTTTGATTCGGGTTCTGATTCTGTTTTTTCTCTCTCCTCCTTCTCCTCCTCCTCTCTCTCCCCCTCTCCTCTTCTCTCTCTCTCTCCTCTTTCTCTCTCTCTCGGCTCTCTCCCTCCTTCTCTCCTCCTTCTCCTCTCGGGCCCGGGGGCTCTCTCTCTCCTCTCTCTTCCCCTCTCTCTCTC